>CM033715.1:30948484-31180984 GCA_019671005.1 Hibiscus mutabilis
TTGTTTTATTAATTTTATTTATTTTTAATATATTTTTTAAATTTTCAGGAAGTGACGTGTCTTTTAACGGTGAGAATTAACGGAGAACCTTAAATGAGTCACGTAATGAAACGTTAGGCACATATTTAACCCGAAAAATAGTTTGGGCACTTGATCAGAGAAAAGGGCATAATTTGGACACCTATTTACCTATTAAGGCTTGTATTATCTATATTTGCATGGAAACACATTCCTTGTGATTTGTGGTAAA
The DNA here is from genome assembly GCA_019671005.1 of Hibiscus mutabilis. Taxonomy (NCBI): domain Eukaryota; kingdom Viridiplantae; phylum Streptophyta; class Magnoliopsida; order Malvales; family Malvaceae; genus Hibiscus; species Hibiscus mutabilis. The sequence continues at coordinate 30,948,735 of CM033715.1, forward strand.
TCTAACCAAATGGGGATTGAGTATGAACCAGAGATTTAAATAGTGTTCGTGGTCGCGTTTTCGGTCAAGTCGCGTTTATCGCAGTTGCGGACATAACGATGTCATTGCAGTCATTGTGGATGTCGCGGTCGTGAATTTTTTTTTAAATTCACACAACTTATTATAAAATATAATAAATATAAGTGTAAATATAAAAAAGTCACTTTTGATGATTTTTAGAATGTTTTGTAATGTTTATGAACTTTTATTAGTATGAGAACACGATTTTTACAATTATTAATTATTATTATATTTATTTACAAATTTCTCAAAAACACTGTATTAACTATAACAAAAATAAAATATTAAACATTCAACATATTTAATAAGTTTGAAAACTTTTATAAATAAAATAATTAAAAATCCATATATGAGACTTGAAATAGGTTTTCAATGTTTCCTAAAAAATATCTGGTCAAATTATTCGTTTTCATTGTTATTATTTGTAAAATTCACACAAATTATTATAAAACATAATAATAATTATAATTATAAAAAGTTACTTTTTATGATTTTTAGAGTGTTTTTCAACACTTATGAAAGGATTTAATTGAAAGGAAATAAGACTTAGTGGTTCAATTGGAAGTTTCATTATGAATTTAAGGACTTAATTTGAATAAAACAAAATAACCTAATTAAACTAAAAATCCGAAAAGACTAAATTGTAAGCGGAGTGAAACTTTTAAGTCTCTCCAAAAAATCACTAAAAACTGAACCCTCCACCCGCAATTTACCCTTTTTTATTTTTCATCTTCTCCCTTGCGAGCTCTGCAACTTTTTTAATAATAATTTATTACATAAGGGGTCCCAGGTTCAATTCTGCTCAAGAGCTAGCACTTAAAACATTTTTTCTTTGATTTGTTCAAAATCAGGAGGTGACCAAAGCACTGGCATGAAAAATAAAAAAATTGCAAAGTCAACAATTCCATTAGATTTTTAACAGTGGGGACCAAGACAAAAAAAGAGTGATAGTTCGGTGACCGCCAATGTAGTTTTCCCTAAATTGAATCAAGTTCTTTAACTAATTTTAACCATTAAATCGTGACATTTTATCTTTAGATATTACTGTTACATAATAAACTACAATTATATAAGGGGTTATTTATAATTGTTTTTTAAAAAAATGTTTTTTTTATAAATTTTGTAAGTTTTTTAGAATGATTAAGACTCCCAAAGAAAATTATTAGATTCAAAAGTCAGTGTTGGTCAAATGACTTAATTTTTTTTCTTGTTAAATATAATTTATTATTACGAAGGGACAAACAACCAGAACCAGAGTTGAGTGCCTCGTTAAAAACCTCCCTAAGCCTAAATGAAGAAAAAGAGTATACTCAACCCGATATTCCATAAAAACCAAACTAAACTTAAAAAACAACACCAGAACAATGATCCGAACAACACCAAGTAATATAACGAGACTAGCCAATCATCTAACCACAAAAAGAGAAATAACCTCAACCAAGTTTAACACCTGAAATGATAGCTGCACACCACCATACTACCCTGCTTGCAAAAACCCCTTCAAAGAATGCAATATGAAGAATAGGGACGAAACTCATTTAAGGTGCAACTAGCATAATATATAACATGATAGATCTTACTCCGACGCTGACCAAGAACATCACTGACGACATACTCACTAGCATCACACATCAGATCAAAAGGTTGTGACCAATCAGGAGGAACTACGATCGGTGCAGAAATAAGTTCCTTCCTCAAGGTTTCGAACGCTGCACGAAATTGGTCATCAAACTCGAATGCACGATTCTGCTCAAGCAGCGAGTACAATGGCTTCGAGATTTTAGAGAAATCTTTGATGAATCTCTTGTAGAACTGGCATGACCAAGGAAGCTTAGAATGACTTTGACATTTGATGGGGGTAGAAGCTTCTCTATGACTTCTATCTTGGCTTTTTCCATTTCGATGCCTTGCTTGGAAATACGGTGGCCCAAGACTATGCCCTTTGCGACGATGAAGTGGCACTTATCCTAGTTAAGCACGAGGTCTGTTTCCTCACATCTATTCAACACCTTGGTAACGTTGCCTAGGCATTTATCAAACGAGTCTCCAAAACCTGAGAAGTTTTCTATGAAGATATCCAAAAATTCATCCACCATGTCCAAAAAGATGACCATCATACAAAGCTGAAAAGTTGTTGGAGCATTGCATAGGCCAAAGAGCATTCGACGGATGTCATAAATGCCATAGGGACATATGAATGTCATCTTCTCTTGGTCCTCCGATGTTATAGCAATCTGGTTGTATCCGGAGTAACCATCCAGCAAGCTATAATAGGGTTTCCCCACGAGCTTATCGAGCATCTAGTCAATGAACGAAAAGGGGAAATGATCTTTCTTTGTGGCTTTGTTCAACTTCCTGTAGTCAATGCATATCCGCCATCCAGTAACGGTTCTGGTTGGGAAGAGCTTATCGGCATCCTTCTTTATCACGGTCATGCCTCCTTTCTTCAGCATGCATTGGACAAGACTCACCCAAGAACTATCCGATATAGGGTAGATGATTCTAGCATCGAGCCTTTTGATGATCTTCCTTATAACCATATTCCTCATGATCAGATTGATTCTTCGATGTGGTTCAACCGAGCTGTTGTAGCCATCTATAAGCAAAACTTTATGCATATAAAGAGTAGGGCTTATGCCCTTCAAGTCAGCAATAGTCCAACCAATAGCTTCTTTATGTTGACTCAAAATATGCAATAATTTATTTTCTTGGTCGGATGTCAATCTAGCAGATATAATCACATGCAATGTGTTATTCTCCCTTAAAAATGCATACTTTAATTATAGGGAAGATGTTTTAGGTCGAGTTCAGGTGGATGCTCAAGCGATGACTTAGGAGATATAAATTTTGAAAAATCCAAAAGTTCAAAGGATGTACCTAACCTGGCTAGCACAACATTGGATTGTTTAGGTTCTCCATCACCTTTTTCTTGTGCTTCTTGCATTGCCTCATCAAATTTTGATTGCTCCACAACATTGAGTAAATTGCTGCAACATATCTCTTGAAGGGTCTCTTGGACTAAGGCTTCTTCACTAAGCACAACCTGGAATTCTTCATATTCATCTACAAACTTAAGAGTGTTGAAGACATTGAGTGTAATCTTTTGATCATTTATCTTCAAAATATACTCACCCTTCTGCAATCAATCACTATATGCCTGGTAGAAAGGAACGGTCTTCCCAAAATGATAAGAGCATTATCATCGGCCTCACAGTCAAGGATGATAAAATCTACCGAAAAGACAAATCTATCAACCTTTACGAAGACATCTTTGATTCTTTCTTCGGGTCAACTTTGAAATCGATTAGCCAACGAAAGGATAATCGAGGTAGGTTTGACCTTCCCTATACCAAGTTTCAAAAACACTAATTTTGGCATCAAGTTCATACTTGCACCGAGATTACATAAAGCACGACCATAGTAGTTGCGGCCTGCGGAACATGGAATGGTAAAAATTCCAGGATCATTCATCTTGAGTGGTAAATTACTAAGCTCCACCATGCATTTGCCTACTATAGCCACAATTTTAACTTTGCCTACCATCTTATTCTTGGTTACGATCTCTTTTAGAAACTTTGCATAGATCGACATTTGATGGATGGCCTCCAGGAATAGGACATCAATATGCAACTATTTGAGCATCTCTAAAAGCTTCTGGAACTGGGCGTCTTATTGCTAAGCTTTCAATCGCTGTGGAAATAGAGGCAGAGGTCTAGGCTCATCATGTGGTCTGCTGGATGCTATAGCATCCCTTTCCTTGTTTTCCTTGCCATCAGTAGCAAGATCCTTCCCTGTATCAAACACATGAGTTGCATCTTTAGGTGTAGAAGCATCGGCAGACTTCTTACTTGGAGAGGAATTAACAAGGGAACCTCCCCCAAACATGCCATCTTTGGTCAATTGGGTGCCATTACGTAGTGTGATGGCATTGCATTGCTCCGCACCAAATGTCTTAGTGACTTCAATATCACTAGGTAAACTGCCTTGAGGTATTGTCTTCAGGATTTGGGCAATCTGCCCAACTTGCGTTTCCAAGGACCGTAGTGAAGCAATATGATTCTGCAGGATGGATTATTGATTTTTTAGTATGGAAACTTGTGTTGTGAGCATGTCTCCATGGATCTTGAGATTCGCTGAATGGTCTTGCAAAATAACTCAGGAAATTTCCATAAAACTTTGATAAGATGTTTCAAAAGAGCTAGAAATAGACCGAGACACTCCCTGGTTCTGCCTCTGAGTTTTCTGTTAGAACCCATGAGGCTCTGTTGTAGCATTCTATTTGGCTCATGATTTCTAGTGTTGTCTTTCCAACCAAAATTTGGATGTTGACTCCACCCTGAGTTATAGGTGTTCGAGTAGGGATTGTTGTTGCGGTTGACATTCCCTACATAGCATCCAGATTCTTGTTGATGGGGACATTCATTCGACTGGTGTTCTCCATCACAATGCTCACAAGTTTATTGGATTACCTTAGCCTCTCATGTGTTGGATGGTGGCTGCGTGTTCTTGAGCATGTTTGTGATAGCATAGAGTTGAGCCGCCACACTTTGGGAGTGTTCTAGAAAATTTGGGAGTGGGACTCAATCTCCCCGTAGGAAACAAATAGTCGTTAATGGCCATCTGATTAAGGTTGTTGAATGCCTCTTTAGGATCTTTGTCGAGCAAGATACCGTTGGTTGAATAGTCAATCACCATTCTCATGTGAGCGTTAACGCCATTATAGAACGTGACCACTTGTAGCCAATCATGAAACCCATGAATCGAGCACTTGCATAGCATGTCTTTGTATCTATCCCAACATTCATACATTGTTTCATTATCTCTTTGCATGTATTCTATGATGTCACTTCGCATTTGATTGTGCATATTCGGTGGATTGTATTGGTGCAAAAAGCTTCTGCACAATTCATCCCATATTGTAATAGTTCTCGAGGGTATAATCTTCACCATGCTCGAGCTCGATTGCGTAAGGAATAAGAAAGGATTCTAAGTCTCAACATATCATCAGGGACTCATTGTTGTCTAAAATAGTCGTAAACTTCTAGGAAAGCTTGAATGTGCTCTCTAGCATCCTCTCTTGCTGATCCACTAAATTGTCCAATGGAACTGAGCATGTTGAACATAATAGGATTTAGCTCAAAGTGATATGTCTATATCTTTGGCACAACGATCACTAGAGTAAGGTCATTCAGGATAGTTGCAAAGTTGTCTCGAATAGACCTTCTAGGACAGGCTGGTGGTTGACCGCCCTGTCGTCCATTCCGTGCTCCATTAACAATCACTTTTTCAGCAATAATTCCTCACCAAATGGACCATTGTTACCGTTATTATTCCTATTGTTCAGGGTGTCATTATCGTCATTGTTACGCATGATTCTTCTTTTGTAGAGTCTCGTACGGTAAAGTATGTTGTTGAGTCTCGTAGGGTAAAGGCTTTAGTTCAAAGTAGGTTATGCACTATGACGCACCTGAAAAAGTAAGTAAAACAAAAAAAGAGTTAGAACTAAAACTAAAATTTTAAGCGAAATTACTAAGATATTTTCAATTGCCAATCCCAGGCAACGATGCCAAAAACTTGACAAGGGTGTAACAAGTCTGTAATTAGAGCAAGTATACTCATCGATTAAGTAATAAAGTGATAAGTAGAGTGTCAAACCCACAAAGATTGTATTAATAACTTGGCTAAAGGGTCAATTTTCCCCCTGTAGTAATCCAAAATTAGCAATGTCGCCCCTACTTTTTTCTCTCGTAATTTTGCACTCAAAGTTAGTCAATTACAGCAATGCTGCCCTTTGACCGACGTTGACCGTTAAAGTGCTGACGAGGCAGTTAACAGTGAAGTCATTCATGCAATTTTGCCCTCGAAGTCATTCAATTGCAACAATTTTACCCTCAATTTATTTAGTTTTTGAATAAAATTGGATAAATAATTTAGTTTTCGAGTTGAACTTTTATAAACATAATATATGAAAAATCGATTAACAAATTAGTGTAAATATCTTTTAGGTCCTTGGTAATTTTAAAAATAAGCAAAGTGATAGCTCTCACAAAAAATCAAAATATTCTTCAATTTTTAAAAAAAATCCATAAACTTAATAAAAATAAATAAGATATTCAAAAAAATTATTGAAAATAAAAACTAATATAAAATTTAAAATGTATTAGGAATTATAAAATGATAAAAATATAAATAAAAAAATTTAAAAGTATTTATAAAGTATTAAAAAATTAAACAATTTCATCAAATGATAAAAAATAAATATAAAGTTATAAATATAAAAAATCAAAATTTCAAAATATTTTAAAAAAACCATTGAAAAAGTTTTCAACTGTTTCTGGTTATGTTAAGCCAACTAATATTCCTTGAACATATTTTTAATAGAACCATCCTTCCATTAAAGTAGTAATAAAACTTATCAAATATTAATGAACATCAGTTTGATGTAGAAAAGCAAAAGAAAATTTGGTGAAATTGTTATTTTTTGAATATCTTATTTATTTTTATTAAGTTTATGGATTTTTTAAAAAAAATTGAAGAATATTTTAATTTTTTGTGAGAGTTCTCACTTTGTTTATTTCTAAAATTACTAGAGACCCAAAGGATATTTATACCAATTTATTAATTGATTTTTTTTATATTATGTTTGTAAAAGTTCAACTCGAAAAAACTAAATTATTTATCCAATTTTATTCAAAAACTAAATAAATCGAGGGCAAAATTGGTGCAATTGAATGACTTCGAGGGCAAAATTACATGAATGACTTCACTGTTAACTATCACGCCAGCACTTTAACAGTGAACGTCGGTCAAAGGGTAACATTGTTGCAATTGACAGACTTTGAGGGCAAAATTACGAAAAAAAAGTAGGGGAAACACTGCTGAGTTGTGATTACTACAAGGGCAAATTTGGCCCTTTCAAAGCAATCACACTCAAAAGTTAGTAAGCAAATATGGGTGTGAAGATGGTTTATGTAACTAATTGCAATAAAAGTAAAGGTAGCAATGATCAAAAGGCAAATAGATGTTGTAGCAGATATTCATATAATTATGGAAGCTGGGTTTATTGCCTAAGAATTATGCTAATTACTATTCGAATGCTATAAAGGTTGGAGATACATGTATGCATAAACCAATTATGTCTTTACTTATTCGACGAGGTTTTCTAATTAACTTGTTGACTCTCTCGATACTTAGAAGTTGATAACAAGGATGCTATGTCAATACATGTCTACGTAAACTCTATCAATTTTATTATCTATTCAAGTTCCCCTTATTAGTCGTTGAAATCCTAAACTTATGTCTAAGTCGGATTAGAACCTAAGTTTCCTGCTTAAGTTCCACTATTCACGTTTGTCTAACTTAACTCTCTCGATATTAAGCCACATATCAATAATTAAAAGGACTCTCTCGATAGCTCTTACAATAACTACGCATGAAGAATGATGAATAGAATAGATAAAGGGAAAAGGCTCTAACATTGAATAAGTAATTAAACCATAAAATCTTAAAAAATAAACCCGAAAAAAGTATTTACCTCATGTTTGAGCAAATAACATCCATAATAAAAACCGCAAAGAACATGGTAGTTTATAAAGCAAAGAGAAAAAACCAATAGTCTTCAAATTCTTATTTAAGCTTTCTAATTGTACTGCAGGTCCCTCACTCCTCAAGCCTCTCTCAATAGCTCTCATCATGTGGAGACTCTTCTAGACCCTCGACTACGGTGGTTCTCTAATATTGAAGATGGGTTGTTGTCTAAGATCAAGCTTTGTTTGTTTGTAGCCCAAGTCGACTTTATATAGGCGACAAAGCTAGGGTTGAGAAACCCTAAAGCACGTGAAGACTCTTAATGAGGATCTTGCTTTTCTGCTTCATTCAATAAATTCTATATCAAATTGAAGTCCACGTATAAGTGGTTTGTCAAGATTTAAGAGTTATCTCCAACTCTTTTGCTTTATCAGTTTATCAAGAGAGGGATGCCACCCCACTTCTCTAGCATTCCTCTGCCTCGATTGCATCATGCAAAAGTACCACTAAAAAGTACTACAGGCTCGTTCTAGAGTTGTTGCCAAGATGGGTTGGGTGGAGAAGCCGCGTTCTGGGAGAAGCAGCAAATTCTAATTTCTCCAACAACTGCGTTTGAGGCCAAAGCAGGTGGGGAAGCGGGGTAAAGCAGGCAAAATCTGAGACATTCGATGAAGCTTCTCCATTCGACAGCCAAAATCAGCCCCAAAAGCTGCACCGAATGAAGCCTACATTCCCCATTAAAATTATCAATATATATCAATTAAGCTCAGGTAAATCAAATCCATGTAAATTACTCCTAAATGCAACTATATGGGCTTAAACACATACAAAATTTAAGTAAAATAAAACAAAATATAGGTTATCTACGTAGTCATCAAATGGATTACTAGACTTTGGGGTATAAATGTAGGATTTGTAAGGTTATCTCATTTATCATAAAAGGAAAGACAAATGAGTGAAATTGTTGAAATCGTTAATGTGGATAGCTAAGGTAATGGATTTAGACCTTGTTAAGAAGGTTGAAACACTCTAAATCACTTGTGCAAATTTCTTTTCTTTTTGCATTTGCTTCCACCAATTTTTCAAATTGCAAATTCAACCTTTTCCGACCATCTTCATTGATTGGTCAACTCAACAATTGGTATCATAGCTACACTCATTAGAAGGCTTCACATCCTCTTGAGTAGATCTAACCATTGCTCAATCAACTTTCAAGTCAACCCATGGCCTCTACTTTAGGAAAGTTCTTCATGAAGGAAGCTCAATCCATTTCCAAGACACCATACTTTAATGAGGTAAATTATCCATATTGGAAGAATATGATGAGATTATTCATCCAATCTAATGACAACCTCATTTTGGATGTAGTGATAGATGGGCCATCTATCCCTATGAAGAGAGAAAGAGACTGAATCATCGAGAAAGAAAGACAAGAATGGACCAATGAAGATTGGAGGAAATTGCAACACAATGCCAAAGCTATGAACATATTGTTTTGTGCTCTTGGACCCAACGAGTATGCCAATATGTTTTCTTGCACTAGTGTCAAGGAGATTTGGGACAAGCTAGAAGTTACTCATGAAGGAACGAACGAAGTGAAGGAGACCAAGATTGGAAACCTCAATCTAAGCTATGAGAACTTCAAGATGGAATCGGATGAAGAAGTCAAGAAGATTTTTAATCGATTCTTCGTCATTGTAAATGGGCTTAAGGGCTATAGAGAAATCATTACAGAGTATAAGCTTGTTCGAAACCTCATCTACTCTTTTCTCGGATCATAGGATTCAAAGAAGACTACCATCATCGAAGCCAAGGATCTCAAGACCTTGAAGCTTGATGCTTTCATGGGGTTTCTTCTCACTCATGAGCTAATGTGATAAGTAAAGAATGATAAGGAGAAGAATAAGGAAGAGAAGAAGGAAGTGGAGAAGAAGAAAGTTGGGATTACTCTTATAGATTCATAAGATGAGAGTGATTCTAGCAAGGAAAAAGATGAAGATATGACTATGCTAGCCAAAAGATTCACGAGGTTCATGAAGTTTAACCGAGGAAGAAAGTTCCATCGAAGAGATTATTTCAAGAACAAATCGAAGAAAGAAAATAATGATCAAATCATTTGCTATGAGTGTAAAAAGCGAGGAACATCAAGTTTGATTGTCCCTAACTAAAGAAGAAGAGCTTTGGGACGAAGAAGAAGAAGCTCAAAGCACATGTGGCTACTTGGAGAGATGAAGACTCATCCGATAAGGAGGAGAAAGAGGTAGCCAACCTATGTCTCATGGCACTTGAAGAGGATCCTAAGATAACCTCTAATTCATCTACATTTGATTTCACATTTGATGAGCTTTATGAAGCATATGATGAATTACAAGAGGTTTATGATGAACTAGTTTGGGAGTTCAAAGAATCAATTTTGAAAAATAAGAAATTTATTTCGAATTTGAAAAATTGAATGATTCTTTATCCAAAAATAATGTAGAGCTTGAAAGGAAAATTGAGGATATGCAAGCAAAACAAGAAGATTTTGAAAAGAAAAATCAAGACTTGCATAACTTACATTCAAGAGTCCATGATGATCATCAAAAGGAAGTGGGTGATCTTAAAGCTTCCTTGAACAAAGTTGAGACAAACCATTTTGAAAAAAGAAATCATTTGAATCCGAACTATGTAAAGAGGAACTTTAATGGGTACAAACATAGAGGCTACCAAAGGCCTCTAATGGTAAGAAAGTTAGGAGTGTTTGGGTTCCTAAATAACTCTTAGCTTCTGATAATGTTGATGTAATTGCTTCTTGGATTCCCAAGGGAACCAAGATTTTGAGAGCTAATACTCATGGACCCAAAAGAATTTGGGTACCAAAAATCAAGACTTAATCCTATGTTTGTAGGGGGCATTACTACAAGGCCCAAAATTCAAGTTTAAACTCACAGTACCTTGATAGTGGATGCTCGAGACACATGAGTGGCGACAAGATTCAGTTCTTGGAGCTAAAACCAAAAAGTGGAGGAGTAGTGACATTTGGTGACAACTCCAACGGCCACATTGAAGGAGTTGGTTCCATTGGTATTCACTCTTGTATACTCATTGATAATATTTTATATGTCAACGGTTTAAAACATAATTTGTTAAGCATAAGTCAACTTTGTGATAAAGGATTCAATGTCATGTTTGATTCTAATGGTTGTAAAACAATCAACATTGCACCTATCAAAATTGTGCTTATTGGTCATAGAATAGGAAATATTTATAAGGTGCATCTAGATGACATTCATGTTTCCAATGCATGCTTTGTTTCTAAAGATGAGCATGATTCTTGGTTGTGGCATAGAAAACTAGGACATTCTAGCATGAGTGTTTTGGAAAAATTAATTTCTAATGATCTAGTATGAGGTTTGCCTAAAATCAAGTTTTCTCTTGATAAAATTTTTGATGCATGTGCTAAAGGCAAACATAAAAGAGTTTCTTTTAAATCCATTAATCATGTATCAACAAGTAGGATATTACAATTGATCCATATAAATCTTTTTGGTACTATTAGAACTATGAGCTTGGGTGGAAAAAATATGCTTTTGTTCTTGTTGATGATTACTCTAGATTTACTCGGGTTTTATTCTTAAGTACAAAAGATAAAGCTTTAGAAAAATTCATCACATTTTCAGAAGCAAACCAAAATGATGTTGGTTACTCCAATTCTTATGTTAGGAGTGACCATGAAACCGATTTTTAAAATCTTGGTTTTGAAGAGTTTTGCAACTTTAATGGAATTAGCCATAATTTTTCGGGTCCTCACACCCCTCAACAAAATGGGGTTGTAGAGAGAAAAATAGAACTTTAGAAGAAATGGCTAGAACCATGCTTTGTGAAAATAATTTGCCAAAGTATTTTTTGGCGGAAGCCACAAATACCGCTTGTTATATTGTTAACTGAGTAATGATTAGGCCTTTTTTAAAGAAAACCCCTTATGAGCTTTTCAAAAATAAAAAGCCTATCATTAGCTATTTTCATCCTTTTGGATGCAAATGTTTTGTTTTAATCAATGGAAAAGACGATACAGGCAAATTTGATACAAAAAAGTGATGAAGTCATTTTTCTTGGATACTCTTTAAATTCCAAATCTTATCGTGTATTTAATAAAAGAACTTTAGTGGTTGAGTCTATACATGTTGTTTTCGATGATAACCTTCTTCCAAGAAAAGGATACTTGTGATGATGATGTAGGAATTTTGGATGCCAATGATGGTAAAGGACAATCATCAAATGTAGATGAAGTTCCATCAAAAGAAGAAACACAAGATCCACCTCTAGAAGCTTTAAAGGACATGTCTCTAGAGGAAAGGGAGGTCACCTACTCAAGAGAGTTCAACTATGTCAAAGGTGGTCAGATTTTGGGTGATCTATCCAAATGGGTAACCACTAGATCCTCTCTTAGAAATACATATAATTATGTTGCATTTATCTCATGCATAGAGCCTAAGAACATCAAAGAAGCATTAAGTGATGTTTATTAGATTGTGGTTATACAAGAAGAGTTAAATCATTTGAGATGAGTCAAGTATGCACATTAGTTGATAGGCATAGTAATAAATCTACAATAGGTACTAAATGTGTTTTTAGAAACAAACTAGATGAGAGTGGTAACATAGTGAGAAACAAGGCTAGACTTGTTGCTCAAGATTACACTCAAGAAGAATGAATTGATTTTGATGAAATCTATGCACTCGTAGCTAGAATGGAAGCTATTGGGATTTTGCTTGCAATTGCATGTTTTCATGAATTCAAGCTTTTTCAAATGGATGTTAAAAGTGTTTTTTAAATGATTTTATAAATGAAGAAGTGTATGTGGAACAACCTCCTAGTTTTGAAGATCCAAAATATTTAAACCATGTTTTCAAACTTTCAAAAACTTTATATGGTTTGAAACAAACTCTTAGAGCTTGGTATAAAAGATTGCCAAATTTTCTTGTTGAAAAATGTTTTGACAAAAAGAAGGTTGATACTACACTTTTTATCAAGATAAAAGGCAAGGATATTTAAGTAGTTTAAATATATGTTGATGATATTTTCTTTGGTTCTACTAATGAGTCTCTTTGCCAAGAATTTGCTAAGTTAATACAAGGTGAATTCGAAATGAGCATGATAGGGGATTCATTTTTCTTGGGACTCCAAATCAAACAAAGGAATGATGGCATCTTCATCAATCAAGCAAAGTACATCAAGGATATGCTCAAGAAGTTTGTCTTAGAGAATGTGAAGCCTCAAGCCACTCCAATGAGCTTTTCTACAAAGCTTGACAAAGATGAATGAGGTAAATGCGTTGATCTTAAGTTTTATAGATCTATGATAGGATCTTTGCTTTATCTCATCGCAAGTAGACCAGACATAATGTTTAGTGTTTTCTTTTGTGCTAAATTTCAAGCTAGTCTTAGAGAATCGCATTTACAAGCCGTTAAGAGAATCTTTAGATATCTTAGAGATACACCTAGTTTAGGTCTTTGGTATCCTAGAGACTTATCTTTTAGTTTGCATGCTTATTCAGATGTGGATTATAGATGTTGTAAGATAAATACAAAGAGTACCTCTAATACTTGTCAATTCCTTGGTAACATGCTTATATCATGGTTTTCTAAGAAACAAAATAGCGTTGCACTATCTACACTGAGGTGGAATATATTTCAGTCAGTAGTTGTTGTGCTCAAGTCCTATGGATGAAACAACAACTCTTAAATTATGGAATTGATGTAGGTACCATCCCCATTAACTGTGACAATACAAGTTCTATTTGTCTCACTAAAAATCTCATCTAACATTCTAGAACCAAGCATATAGAAATAAGACATCACTTCATTAGAGATCATGTCTTAAAAGATGATATAGTTCTAGAGTATGTAGATACCTTGCATCAAGTTACAAATATCTTTGCCAAATCTTTAGATAATGAGCATTTTTGGACTCTTAGGAGAGAGATGGGCTTACAAGCCTTTCTTGAACATTAGAGCCTTTGGTTGTTCTTAAAAATTGCTTGAATTTGTTTGAAATTCATGTTTACATGATCTTCTCCTTAAATGCATCTATTCATATAGTTAGGGGGAGTATGCATCTTCGATTGTATATATATGTTGCTTATTCATCATAAACATGCATTTCGATTCGAGTAATATCAAATTTTTGGGTCTTTATAGCCAAAATTGTCTAATTTGTGCAAAGTGTATTGGTACGGTTTCTTGGGGCAGTGTTTCAGTATTGGATTCTTAGTACTGGTATGCGTCGAGGATCGGTACGACTTGTTTTCATACTGGTACACGGCATTTTGGTATGCTATTTCTTTGTACCGGTAAACGTACGTCTTAGGCAATAAATTGGGGTTTCCTAATTAGATTTAAACTCTAACTTTTTGTTCCAAAACCCTAACTGATTTTCTCTTATAAAAACCCTCTCAAACTCTCAATTTTTCATAAAAAAAATACTCAAATATTTTGGGGGGTTTGTTTTTAGCATCAAACCCAAGTTACATTCATCAAGTTTTGTGCGAATCATCTCATCATTCATCCATTCATTCATATCTCAAGGTAAAAACCCTATTTTTATACTATTTCTAATTTCTCTATATTTGTATAGTTTTTAGTTTTGAATCTAGTATTTTAGGATTTATAAATCTATAGTTTCAAAGGTTTTACAAAAAAATTCAAAACTGAAAATTTTCATTCGAATATATATTTATACTTGTATAAATTTTTTACAGTTTTTGATTTTTTAAACTTATGGAAATTTTTCTTTATACTTGTTTATGATTTTAAATTATAATTTATAGATTATTATATTACCTTGATCGTTGGTTTATTTATTGGATTGAATATGATACATTTGCGTACATATTATTTTGTGGTTTGAATTTTGTAGGTTTTATATCCCAAACCCCTTAACCATGCATACTAGAAAGCATCCCAATGCTAGCTCTTCAAATTCCGGTAATGATGTTAAACTAAACCTTGCCCAAATCTATAACCAAAGTTTTAATAAACCGAAAAACCCACATCAAATTGAGTATTTTAAACAGTTTCAAATTTTTTAGCTTTTATGTATGTCGTGAGCATGTTGTTGATTTTGATTATATGTGCTCAGATGAATTTAAATTTAAATATCTTTCTTTGATGAGGCATTGGAAATTTCTTAATTTTCTTCAAGTTCCCGACATTGCTTACAAAACCCTTGTCAGGTTTTTTATTTCAATGCTAGTGTGTTTTAAACCAAGAAGAAACCAAAACCATAGGGATTGAATCTTATGTCACGGGTAAAACCATTTATCTTGATGCCCAAAGGTTAGCCGATCTCTTAGGAATTGACAACACCAGTTTAGATGATGAAATCTCTTATCCATCCTTTTATAACCCGAGAGGCTAAGTTAAAGTTCTCGAAGCCCATGAGCATTTCCTTCACCACCTTAATACTTGGTGGTTTTGACCATCCGGTGGTAAGTGGTCTTCTATTCGAGCCATTGATGATTTTTGACTCTATTGCTTTCGTGAGGGAAAACGTCCAAGCCTAGCCCAAATTATCTTCGTCGAGATGGTTTACATTGTCAACCACCGTCACACCAATCTCATCAAGTCTTTCACCTATAGAACTATCCTAAGCCATATCTTCAACAAGCTTGAGGTAGATTATTCCTATGACCTAGTGTGTCCTTTCATCGAGACTATTAATGCAAGATCCTTTCACAAAGCCAATTTTCACTTCATAAATGGTGAATGGGTTCAGGATCCCAATGCTCAAGATGAACCACCCAAGGATGTTCCGCTCGATGATGCTCTCTCAGGTCCGGTTGCTAAACCTTCCTTCGGTGCTTTTGTGACTTATCTTGATGGAAGTTTGCCGCTCTTGACACGACCATAGATGCACGGTTCGCCACCATGGACACAAGGTTGACTTCCATGGACACAAGATTGTCTACCTTAGAGCATCGTGTCTCTTCCATGGATATCTCCCTTACTGCCTTTCATCATGAATGGCGTGGTCATGTTCATGGAGATGATCATGAGGAGGTCGACGACGATGATGATGATGCGACGGCTTAGTCTTTTTCTTTGCATATCAATTTGAATTTTATGTGCCTATGTTACTTTGTTATTTCCTATGACATTATGTTGGTTTTATGTTTTTTCTTGGGTATTATGTTGGATTCTATTAGGCTTTGGATTTATAATATCATGGATTTTATATTATGTTTTGAAGCTATTTTGAATTATATTGTTATGTTTGATTTTTTTCACCCTATTGCTTTTGATCTAACAAAAAAAGGGAGAATTGGGGTATAAATTTTTTTAAAAACAAAATAGCCTTTTAGTCTTAAAGATAGGGGAGTGAATTAAAAATTTATTTGGTTTTGTTATATCAAAAAGGGGGAGATTGTTAAACCAATGTTTTGATTTTGATATAACAAAGACTTAATTGCAAATAAATAAATTTTTAAGGTACTTGAATTTACTCACAATTTGACAAGCATTCGAACCAAAATAATTTTTTAAGTCAATCTTTTCAGTCCCTATATTTTTCTAAGTGTGTTGGTACTCAAACAAGCTATTTTAGTAAGTGAGTATTGGTATGGCTATATGCGTATAGGTACAGGTTTTTGTTACTAGAAACCAATTTGTATTCAAATGGTTAACTGAGTACTGGTACAGCTATACGCGTACCGGTACAGTATTTTAACACTATAAAACCATATAGCTAACTGAATACCGGTACGAGACTTAATTTTAAATATTTTAGACCGTTAAAAGCCTTGTCAAATTTTGGAGCCAAACTTAATTTAATTTGAACTGTGTACTGATACAGTGATAGGCATACCGATACGCTATGTTCATAAAGTTTTCAAATAATTCCAATGAGTAATCTTAGTACCGGTACGGCACATTGCGTACTAGTACCCCTTGTAAAAATGTCACTCCGTACAGATACGCTAGCCCACATACCAGTACCCCTTTGTTGCAACTGCTATTTCTATTTTGAGTAGGTACCGATATAGAAGCTCATGTACCATACCCACACTTGCCAGACAACATTTAATGCAGGAAAATTGCAACTCAACGGCTCTATTAAATTTCCCAACAACCCAAATGGCTAGAAATCAATAAAGGGGTATAAAAACAAGTCTCCAAAGCTTCTTCAACCACAAGACAAATATTCTAAAGCATTCAAGTACATTTCTAACATCTTTGAGCTTTTATTGTAAAAATCTTGATCCCACTTGAATATTCTTCATTGTATTTTCTTTTTTATTCAAGTGTTGAGGTTTAGTGAACTTCAATTGTGCAAACACATTGCCTTGTGAAGTTTTCAAAGTTTGCTTCTTTGTATTCACCTTTAGGGAAAGGGATTACTATACTTTGGGGTATAAGTCTAGGATTTGTGAGGTTATCTCCTTTAGCCTAAAAGGAAAGACAAATTAGTGAATTTGTGGAAATCCTTAGTGTGGATAGCTAAGGTAGTGGTTGTACACCTTGTTGAGAATGTTGAACCACTCTAAATCACTTGTGCAAATTTCTTTTCTTTTTGCATTTGCTTCCACCAATTTTTTTAAATTTCCAATTCACCTCTTTTTTGCTTATGTTATCCATGGCTTCATCCCTACACTAGTCACACATTTGAGTCTCGATCAATCCCTTGTGTCTTTGTTGGGTACTCTCTCACCCAAAGTGCCTATCTTTGTCTTGATCCTTCCACTTCCAAAACTTACACATCTCGTCATGTGAACTTTGTAGAGTCTGTCTTTCCATTCAACTTGATTCAAAGTTATCTTAGTCCTAGTTCAGACACACTTTCAAATTGGTTTCCATATGTGTCACCTCTTTCCAATATGGTTGCGCCACTCAACACATTCCCGAGAATCTCGCCCTTGGTTTCAAATCCATCTCTCATATCCTCAGAAATACCACTTCCTCCCAACCAAATTTTAATAGACCAAGCATCACCTCTTGAACACTCAAAAACTTCCACAAACCCACACAATATACCTTCCCCTCCCTCATTCCTCTCTTCGAACTCCCTTCCTCTTAACCCATCCACCAACACCCATACCATGACCACTTGTGCTAAAAATAACATTTCTAAACTCATCCAAAAGCTTAATCTTACTAAAACTACCAACCTAACTCCTCATGTTGAACCAACCACAACGACCCAAGCCCTCAAAGATCCTAAATGGCGTCAAGCTATGTCTGAGGAGTATGATGCTCTTGTACGAAATGGGATATGGGAACTTGTTCCCAGTGGCAGAGTCAGGATTTTCATATAGTGGGGCTAGAGTGGAATATGAGATACGAGGATTCTCATACCACTGTAATAAGTATTACTGACCATATTCCCCCTACAAATCAAATGGGGTCAATTCTAATATTTTCTACAAAAAATTCTACAATAGCGCCTTGAAAACCCCATTTAACTCATTGAAAATCTCATACCCAACAAATCAAGTGGGGTCAATTGCTTGTTCCTCACGATTCAACACAAAATATTATCAATTGTAAATGGATTTTCAAAATTAAACACTTACATGATGGCTCAATTGATAGGTACAAAGCGCGACTAGTTTTCAAACCCACAACATGTGTTTAGGTCTCAATCTTATTGTTAGTTAGGGATGGTCTCTTCGTCAACTTGATGTCAAAAATGCTTTACTAAAAAGTCATTTATTTGAAGATGTGTTCATACCAGGTTTTCTAGATCGTGATAATCCTACACATGTTTGTAAGTTACGTAAGGCTATATATGGTCTTAAACAAGCACCACGGGTCTGGTACCATGAACACAAAATTTATTATTAATTCTGGGTTTACAAACTCTCATGCGGACACAACACTCTTTGTCTTCAACATCAATGGTAATCTTATCTATCTTCATATATATATTGATGACATAATTATTACTATAAATAATGTTATTGTAGTTCAAGAGTGTATTGATCTCCTTGGAAAAATATTTTCCATTAAGAATCTTGGTGATTGAGTTACTTTCTTGGTGTTAAAGTCCCCACTACTTCCACTGGTCTACTTCTTTCTCAGCGGAAATATATCACATATCTTCTCGCTCGCACAAATATGACAAAGGCCAAACTTGCCACTACTCCACTTGCCACTGAGCCAACACTTACAACCCTTTTAGGAACTACTTTGACATATCCTTCTGAATACATAACACTTGTTGGAAGTCTCCAATACTTGTGCCTCACTTCTCCTGATATTACATATGTTGTCAACAAGTTATCTCAGTTCATGCATCGACTTACCACTGATCACTAGAATGTTGTTAAGCGCTTGCTTCGCTATCTTTCTAGTACAATTGATCATGGTCTTGCCTTGCAACGTCATACATCTTTATCTCTTCATGCCTTCTCTAATACTGGTTGGGGAGGTAATAAGGATTACTACATCTCTCTAAAACTGCTTATATTGTTTACCTTGGTCGTAATCCGAGATCATGGTCATCCAAGAAATAATGAACGGTTGTACGCTACTCCACTAAAGTTGAATATCGTGTTGTTGCCTTTACAAATGCTAAGTTAAGTTGGATTTGTTCACTTTTGACCAAGCTTGGCACTTTAGTTCGTGTTGCTCTACTTATCCATTGTGATAATGTTGGTGCAACTCATCTTTGGTTTATCATTTTATTTGGTATCGAGTACAAAGTGGGGTTTTGTGTGTCACTCATGTGTCCTCGGAAGATCAATTCGTTGATATCTTAACTAAGTCTCTTCTACGATCTCGCTTTCAACTTTTGATGATCAAGATTGGATTCTCCACTTGAGATCCCTCTTGATGGGCCATATTGGATGAAATAATTATAATTGATTATGTAAATTGATTGTAATTATGTAAATTAACAAATCTCATAGATTAGGCAATTCTATTAGTTTATATTATAAACTCTATAGATTACGCAATTAGCCATTTGTGATTTGACTAATCTCATCATGTATGTGTATAAATAGCCTAGTTTTTCATCAATAAAATACATCTCTCATTCTTAATTTCTACACTTCATTCATGTGCATATATGGTCAAAGTGAGTCTAAGACATTGTGCCGGCAAGATCTTGATGGGTTTGTGGAAGTGATGTGTGGTTCACCCCTTCTAATTTGAACGAAGATTCGTGTCACATAAATCTTTTGTTGCTCTAATATTAGGCATTTCATGGGCGCCGCTTTTGAAAGATTAATATGATCAACTAGGTGTCTTAATATGACCAACTAAGTTCCTTAATAATACTTTAGCTTAAGTGACTAAGTGCTTGATAAACGGATAGTCGATTTCATACTGGCAAAAGATCTCGACACTTTAAAAACAATTTTGGCGAAAGTGCTTCAATGTTAGGTTAACAGCGAGAGCATCTCAGCACCTTGGAGAAACATTTCAAGCGAACTTTAGTAGTCACAGGTGGTTATGCTTAAATCTCGAAACGTATGCCTAGTGGAACTATTTCAACACTTAATAGGTTATTGGTGGCCTGAATAAACTCAATGATTTATATAAATGGGGGGTTTTGTTGTGGTGCGATTGAGACTATTTTGACTTTGAACAAATAGAAGCATTTTGATGGGATTATCTTAATATTGTGAGGTGTCCTAACTCTATTCAATTGAAGGCATACCAATAGGGGAATCTTAATAGAAGCATTGAGATCATTGGAGAGATAATGAAGCCATTTTGATACCCTGGTTAACGGAGGGATCAAGGATTGTGCCATAATGGACGACCCATAGGGACATCTCACACTATGCACATAAGGTGACCGGTGGAGGGACATGACAAATAATGACCATCTTAACAGTGACATCTCATTAAGGATTTATTTCACACTCTACAAACAAGGGGACCAATGGAAGGACATGGAAAATAATGATCATCCCAACATGGGCATCTCACTAATTAGGTATCTCGTGTTAAGATTAGCGGAGAGACTTGGTAGATAATGATCATCCCACTAAAGAGGTATCACGCACTATGATTAGTGGAGGGACTTGGCGGTTTACCCTTTTTATTAGGGTTGAGAGCTACAGGCGGTTCATTCTTTCTGGTGTAGGCAGAAAGCTACAAATTAAGATACTCTCCATTAGGTGAGACATCTCAATAATAGAGATGTCAATTAGAGGAATCTTGAAAGAAACTTCATAGCATTGATATAGAAATAAGAGAGCATGTGAATGCATTTTGTGTTGTACGAGTAAAGGTGTCTCACCATGAGGCATCTTAACACTGCAATTAATAGATGGATCTTACAGTTCACCTATTTTTTAATAGGGAAGAGTCACAGGTGGTTAACCACTTATGGTTTGGGTAGAAAGGCGCAAATAATAACATGATTTCCTTTGCTCCATGAGAAAAAGGCTCTCACTAAAGAGTCTTCTCACATTGTACGGGTAGAGGCATCCAAATCATCACCCCCCAACATTGACATTTAACAACAGAAGGTGATACATGCATATCAGGGGTAAATAATTTATTTTGGATAAATCATTGAAGATATTTTTTAAGGTTGGAACAACAATTGACTTGTGATGGCTTTTCAGATGGGATCTTAGTATTTTTTTGTTCCATATTTCTTCTTATTAATTCACAAACTATAAGTTACCTTTCTAAAATACCTTAAAATGTCTCAATCGGACATTGGAAACTTAAGACGCATCCATTTTAGAGAAGTTGATGTGTGCATAAAGCTGTGTATGTGTCCGATACAGAAAATTATTTTATAATGATTCATGACCTGAAATTTTATTTGGTTAGACATTTGGGTTTAATTCGGGCTAGGTTGACATCTAGTTGGATGAAATCAGGCTTGGTTGAGCTTGTTTGGGCTGTTGGGTTAATGATTAAAAAGGAAAGTAGTAGTGGGATCTAAGGGCAATTAGCCCATTTTAAAAATTAAGGTGAATCTCCCTTAGATCACTCTGTTATTACATGGGAAAAGAGGGAAGAGCCAACTACTCTTTACCTTCCCTTTTCTCACTCAACTTCCTTTTTCCCTCTTCAAGCCAAAATCTCAACATTTATCTCTTTATTTTATTCAAACTTTGAGTGGTTTTTGAAGTTAAGAATCTAATTGTACTAATTTAGAGCTTCAAGAAATTATTCATATCATTTTAAATGGCAGAGTGAAACTTTGAAGAGGTTTAGAGAAGGTGTTAATCATAGGATCATTCTCCAACTCATTTCATCGTGTCTAAGAGTATTAAGTTACTTTCGTAACTTACTTATGCTAAAACTCCATTTCTTGTTGTTGATTGAAGTAAAAGAGGTCGGGAAACCTATTCGATATCCTACTTATTCTTGTGTTTCTGTTTTGGTCACTTTATTATTATATTTTAGTAAAATTATACCTAGTGTTATATTTTTATATTGGCATCTTACCGTTAAAAAATTACCGACAATATTAACTTGTCATTTTTTAAATTTTTTTTATTTTCATGTCATTTTCTCTTTCATCGTTTGTAACCATGTAAAATTTTTATTGATTTTATTCAATCAATAAAATGTTGACACTGCCAAACCATATTAGTCGAGAAAATAAAAAATAAAAATAAAATATCTTTGTTCGGTTCAAGACCATGTGAAAGGAATCTAATGGTTTGCCACTGAGCCAAACATAAAAATTAGCTAAATTTCACCAAAAGATATATTTAACTTTAATTGTATCACCACTTTAAAATTAAGTCAAAATACTTCAAAGGTTGATCAAACCTAGTATCCTTAAATAAAAGGGTCTTGTGCTCACTATTAAGATAGACCGAGAATTTGATAAATTTCTATCAAAGCTAACATTTAACTTAAACTAAGTCAACACAAAAACTACTTAAATAACTATTTATTTATTTTCCGTTTTTTTGGTGTTTGATTTTCTTGAACAATATGATTGTAACACATGTTATCACCTTATTGATTAAATGAAATTAATAAGATGTCCCATGATTGTTGACAAATAAACAAGAAACCAACTCAGTAACTAAAAAAATTAAAAAATATCACGTCAATACTGTCGTTAATCTTTTAATGAGTACAAAAGTTAAAAATTAAAAGTTGAATGACCAAAACAGAAACATGACTATAAGTGTAGTACTAAGTGGGTAGTTTAAATTGTTAAAAATTGTGAAATTTATAAAATATTAAAATATAAACAAAATAAACAAAAAAGCAATACTTCGCGTATACGTAACACGGAATTTTCTCACTTTGAGGTCAAAAGAAAAAAAAATAAACTAAAATGAGATTTTTCTAAAAAAAAACAACTAAGGGCAAGAAAAGTCATTAGGACTATTTTATATAATAATATAAAAGCTCAAGATTATATTAGATGGACTCCCTGACAATAAAATCTAAAATAAATTGATAAACTGTCATAAAAAATTTAAGGGTAAACTACTCCAGTGACCACCAAATTAATTGGGGATACCTATTTTGACCACTGAACTATTAAAATCGTCAATCAGACCACCAAACATATTAAATTGACCTATTTTAACCACCGCCGTTAAAAAACTAACGAAGGGGTGACGGAGGAGTAACGTGGCAGTTAATGGAAATATATAAAATTATATATTTAGTCCATGTTATTTACTTATTATATCAATTTGGTCATAATTTTAATTTAATTAAATAAAATTAATCAACCAATCAAATGATGACATGTGTCATCGTCCAATTGGATAAGTTTACTCAAATTTTAATTTATTTTTATTTAATATATTTTTTTCCTCCAACCAAATGGTGACATGTGTCACCATTTTATATATATATATATAAGACAGTAAATGCTAGCGAATAAAAAAGTAAAAATTGTTGAAAGGGGACTCGAACTTATATCACTTGAAATGTGTATAATCACACAAACATTCGATTTAATTTAAATCTGAAAATTAAAAAAATATTTGATTTAAAAAAATATTCGATTTAAAATAAAAGAAATTCAATTTAAAATATTTGAGTATTTTTTCAGATTTAAATTAAATCGAATATTTATTAAAATATTAAATATTCGATATAAAAAATTTAAATTAATTATTTTTTAATATTTTAATAAATATTTGATTTAATTTAAATATGAAAAATAAAAAATATTCAAATATTTTAAATCAAATTTCTTTTCTTTTAAATCAAAAATTTAATAATTTTTAGATTTAAATTAAATCGAATGTTTGTGTGATTATAAATATCCCAAGTGATCTAAATTCGAGTCTCCTTTCAACTATTTTTACTTTTTTATTCCCTAGCATTTACTGTCTTATAGATATATATATTAAATGGTGCAATTCATTACACTAAAAATTAGTTGGAGCGGTGGCAAACATGTGGGTTCTCTAACTTAGGGAATATAGATGGTAACACATATTACCATCTGGTTGAAGAAGAAAATATTAAATAAAAATAAATTAAAATTTGAGTAAATTTATCCAATTACTTAATGACACATGTCATCATTTGATTGGTTGATTTAATTTATTTAATTAAATTAAAATTATGACCAAATTAATATAATAGATAAATAACAAGAACTAAATGTGTAATTTTACAAATTTTTATTAACTGCTACGTCACCCTTCCGTTAATTTTTTAACGGCAGTGGTCAAAATAAGTCAATTTAATAAGTTTGATGGTCTGATTGACGATTTTAATAGTTCATTGGTCAAAATAAATATCCTTAATTAGTTCGGTAGTCACTGGGGTAGTTTGCCCAAAACAAAAAAAAAATCATAAAAAGGGCAGTTCCGGCTGATGGTGAGTTACAAAACTTGGTCAATTAGCTAGCTCTTTTTCTCTTCTTTGATTTATTACGTTTTGCATGATGACTACATCTGCGTCTTACTCCGCTGTCTGGTACCACCTAGCTGCTTTCCGTAGTCATCTTCCCCGAAAGTAGTATCAGATTCGGCCTCATCTTCATCTCAGCCTCATCTGAACTAAGTAACAAGTCTTCCACAATATCCTCATCGTCACTAACCCCTTCCTTTTGTTCCATCCCTTTCTTCTTCTTTTTCTTCCTTCTTTGGAAGATCGGCCCTAATAAAACATGGTAGATGGTGGTATAGTAATTGTTTTTTTGGCAGTCTAAAAGTTTATAGACGGGAAAAACCATTTACACCAATGAAAATATGAGCTTATATTGTACTATGTTTATGTTTCCTTGCACGTGTATATATCCCCGTGATGTATGCAAGTAAGACGGCAAAAAAGAAAATGACAAATCATACCTGAAATTGCCTCCATGTAACCAGGAGGAACTGAAAACTGAAGCACCATCTTCATTCCTGGTATCATCTTCATCACTATCAACGGGTATCTGATCAAGCTTTCTCCCAAAGACAGCAGAGTTTTCCCCCACCAAAACACTGAAAATTACATGCATGCAACTTAAACTAGCTGTCTTAAATCAATTATTACATAGACAATATGAACCCAATCACATAGCAAGATCATAGACCTGGATTCCATCATTGAATCATTTCTCTGCTGTGCTCTTTGTCGCAGTGTTATAACATATTGTGAGAGAGGACTAGCCCCCATCTTTTTCTCATCCTATGAGCAACAAAAAAGCTTAGTAATTTCATCAGATAGCTGACATGCTCAAATATGACAACACCAGGAGCATACAATGAAAGAGTTTAAGAAATAATGACTTTACTGACCTCAAGAAAAGATGTTGCTGCATTATCATTTGGTAGAAATGTAACCGGTGCACGCCTTTCATTAGTAAACTCAGCATTAGCCTCAATCTGATGTGAAAACACGAAACAATCAACAGTGTGCAGCCAAAAGTTTAAAGCATGTAAAGAGAGCATGCTTACACATAACAACTTAATAAAACTAACAAGGAACTGTTCTTCCACAAATCTAATTTTGCAACATCTCCAGCACATAGAACAAGATATACATGATAATCAACCCAAAGGATGTACCTTACGAATAAGATGCCTCATTTCTTTTTGGAATCTTTCAACTCTAGTAGATTTGCAGAAGGAACGTAACCTAACAGCTGGAATAAAACACAATTCAATGAAAGCAACAGAATAGCTCCATTGAGCTAAATGTTCAGTGAGCTCTTCAACCACAGAAATCGCACATGCCTCGTGAAAGGCCCGTGTCTTTAGAATGGGCTTGCTGGTCTAGAACAGAAAATTGTCCAATTTACATAGAAACAAAAAGCTTATATCAATTGAAGTAAACCACGACACATTTCAAAAATACATTTAGTGTTGTACGTAAAGCAACAGCTTTTCCAACACCACTAGTGGGAGGTCTATTTAACTCTTTCATCTCCAGCATGTCCAAAAGAAGCATGGAAACAGGAATAAAGGTACCAGTAGATGTTGAAATGCGGTTGAGCATTTTTACACACCTCAATCTAAGTGGAAAATATCGAGAAGTTGGAACTAGACGGGCAACACCTGATATAATTTGGGTCAATGGATAAGCAAGTGGCCTAAAATCAGCTTCTGAGCTGCAGGCACAGATAGCTCCAGTCCAGAGTTCAAGACAGTTAATGAACTTCCACTCATAAACCTTCCTGAATGGTGAGACATGGAGCATTGCTTAGGCAAAAAAAGAAAGGAACAAATACCAAAAGATTGTAATAAAGAAAATGATTGATTATGGTCTTCCACTTCGAAAGGCATTGTAATTCACATGAGAAAGTGGATAACTACAGAAAGAACTTTTTAAAGAAAAAACATGTAAGCGATACCTTAGTTTTCATATTGAGTGCATCTCGCAGAAGCATTGCTAATTGTCTGATGAAAACAAATGCATGTTGGTATGCAGTTGGAATGTGCACTCGAATAAGTTCTATGACACAATTGGCAAGAAATTGGATTTGTTGTAATTTAGCTGCATTAACGAAGTGGCAGTTTAAAACATAGGCTTTGTAGATCCCTCTGAAACATTCATCTAAACAATCTGATCCCAGGCGAATGCAAAGATCTCTAAGAAACAGAAAGGAGACAACAGGGAGAGCATCGCCTCCTGTACCCCAAAAGTGAAGTGCTACCTGGAAAAAGATAAATAAATTAAACACAGAAGATCTACGAATATTTCATAAACATTTAAAACAATATCCTCTGTGCAGAAATAGATTAAACCATAAATTATCATAATCACTATATGAATACTACAAACAGATAACAAAGTACAAAAGGGTTCTAAACTATGATTGCTAATGTTTCTTGTTCAAGACTGCCTATCCACAACAAGACCACAAAAAAAGAGAGGAACAGCAACACATATAGCTTTGCCCTGGCTAAATACCTTGATGTATTTCCTCAGAAGGCTTGGAAAAGCGGCCAAAAATACAGACGAATACTGGAGACGCCTTAAAGTAAATGATATCATTTTTGTGTCTGTCATTTGATTTAAAACGTGTAGTGCATTTCCAAGGTATGACTTCACTAAGTGGTTGTAGTTCTTCCATTGTTTTGTGCTCATTAGCTCATTTATGGTCTCTCTTTCCACCAGAAGCAGGAAGTTTCAACAATTTGCGGAGAATTCTATCCATTTCAGATAGTGTAAACAACATTATCTTGTTAAATACACTGCTTGACATGACAGTAAACTTTGCTGCAGAGTAAGCCCCGGTATCATCACCGTAGTGACAAGCAGTCCTGAAAGCTTTCATAAGAGAATGAACTGCTCTTAGTTTTTCGTCCTCCCGGATTGACTTACACCAAGAATTAACCATTTCAGTGGTTAAAACATTTTTGGATGGTTTTTCCTCTTCCACAGAAATATCATCCATATGAGTCTCTTCGCCCAACTGGGTTTCTGCATCTTCCATGTCAACATCTGCATCTTCCTACAAAGATAAGACAGAAGCAGGTGGCTTTGCAACTTGTTCTATGCAATGCAAGCCCTATTTAACTACATTAACATGAACAAAATCTGCCTAACTTACATCAACATCTTCATCATCAAACGTATGAAGGTATTTGCCATGTTCTTGCAAGTATTGGTAAAAGTCTGGATCCTGCAAGAACCAATAAATATACGTGTGTGTTTATATATCCACAATCAGCTAGCAAATATAAATGGGACAATAATTATATACATAGAAACGAAGAAAGAAACCTTTTTCTGTAGCCTTTCAAGCTGCTCTTTGTGTTCTTTAGCAGCACCTTGAGATTTTGACATTGTTTTACTTTTTTTGCCCCTTTCTCCCATTTCAGCAAACATTCGGTATATATAATCAAAATTGAAACAATTTCACTCCATTTTTTTTTCTTTTTGAATGATTTTGGGATTCAAATCAAAATCAAAATCAAAATCAAAACCAGACCTTTGACTAGTGTCGAGCTTGTTACTATAGAAACTCGAAGATACCCGCCGGCTTTTTTATGCTCAGTCTTCTCCCTTTCCCTAATGGGCGGTAAGGGCTTTAGGGTGTTAGGGTTTTAGAAGAAGAGTGTTTTCTATTGGCAACCAAGCGGAGAACTGGGTTGATTTTCCAAATTTATCCTTGAGATATTACATTTATTTATTTGAGTTATTTGCACAAGACTTTTGGGTTATATTCTAAATTAATCCTCAAACTTCAAACTATTCTAATTGAGCCATCAAACATTATTGTGCCAATCAGGTTCTTTGTCAGTCTAGTCATCAATTAGAACATTCAACTTAGATTTGACATGGAGTAAACTTTAAAAAATATGGATAAAAATTAAACCTTGCGTACTTATTATATATAGACAACTTTAGATAAGACATGTTAAAAAAATATCTTATTACATTTTAATGACATGATTTTTTTAACCTGTCAAATCCAAAATTATATATATATATATAACATGTGCACACATGTATAATAGTTTTACCTGTCTGTTTTAAATATACTCATTATATTCGAACTAACATTTAATGTCTAAGAACATGGCTACATGACAAAATGGCCTAATTGGTATGATATCGATACTTATCGATCACACTAGGCGTAAATATATGTGTGTACGTTATTGTTTAGGTTTGTATATATTCTAGTTATCAATTGATTTTTTTAGGCACAATGCAAATAATGGTCATATTTATATGAATGTATTGGTTGCAATTGTAATTTTGTTTGTATATTATATTAATACTAATTTTAGTCTTTTAGATGTATTGATTGTATGTATATTTATACTTTCATTTTGTTTTGATTGTTTTTGTAATTTACCTTCAAGATTAATTCTATTCGTTTCCTTTTTAATTTACATGTTCACATTTTGGACGTTTGGTGCTCGGGAGTTGGATGGTTTTATGATAACAATTTTACTTTTTTTTTATCGGCAAGTATGATTTTTATTAAACACAAATCATACAGAAAATACTAATAGAGGCCTCATTAAAAAAAACCCTAAACCTAGTCGGAAGAAAAGAGTGTCCCTAAAAGTATATAAAACAAACAAACACGAAAAGGAAAGACACAGCCTGCACACCAAGTGCAAACAAATACAAGAAAAGAGAAAACGCCTAACCCAAGACACAAAAAAATAGTTCAAAAGACTACTCAACACTAGCTTGGCACCAAGTCGCGACACCACCTTTGGCCAAAGCATCTAAGATATCATATGCTTCTCGATAAAGACCACAAACTCCAAGTACTACAACTAAGAAGTAACAAGCAAGAGTGATTGCAAACATGTACTTGCACCAACACATACTGCACATAAATGATCATCTCCATGACAAATGGCAGCATAAAACTCCCTTATTGGGCATGGTCACGCGATTTGATGAGACGCACGATATCCTTCACGGTTGCTTCCTCATTACCCACTGTACAAGCCCCAATGAGTTTGCCCAACTCGATTATTTCCTTTACTTCTCTCAAGATAGCCTTTTTCGGTTAATGAAGTTATAATCGAAAAGATACCCGTTTGCAACACCTTGACATTCTTTCTTATTTTTTCGTGGTCTCTTTCTACCTCTTTTCTTCAATTTCTTCTCCGCCTCGATTCTTTCTTCTGGCTGCATGAAACTAAAGACCACATTTGATACACTTCTAACCTTGCATGTTCAAATAAGAAATAATATAAAATAATAGAATATTTTATATAAATTTAAACAAAATAAATTAAAATGAAAATGTAATTAAAGATTTTTGAAAGGGTGATTAAAAATTAATATATATTGTGAATAAAGTAAAAGAAGAACAAGAATAAACATTTATTTGATCCGAAATTTGTGGAGAGGGAAGATCTTATCATGGCTAGTAAACGTTATGTGGAATCTGTGGTGTATTGGCAACCCCCGAGTCATGTGTGGGAGGTGTTGCAATTGGATGTGGCGGGTGCAGTGGCACAAGCAGGGTGAGTGTTGTTGCGATGCAACACCTTGTTGTGGGTGTTGGATAGCATTGGTTGTCGTTGGTATGGCATATGGTTGAGGTCTATTGCATCATTTTCCACTGGCAATGATAGGAGTTGTTGGGTTGAAGCTTGTAGTTTGTGTTGTTTGTTTCCTTTGATCCTTTGTATCTACAATCATAGGCACTCTTTTTTCTCCATTTAGGTTTAGGGAGGTTTTTTAACGAGGCCTATGGTTGTAGTTTTCCATTTTCAATATAAAAAAAAGAAGAACAAGAATAAGAGAGATGGGTGATAAAGGGAGACACTTGTATTTATTCTCAATATGAAGTATATACAATGTGTTCATCAAGCTTTATATTTATAGACATAAAAGGTAACTATCATATAGAACTCAAAGTACATCAAATTATTATTTAATATATAGAGATAGAGTTCTAATCATAATGTAAACTAACATAGATAAATATTCATAACACTCCCCTTGGATGTCCATGAAGCAAATGTGCCTCGTTAAAGCATTAATAAGATAAAAACTCAGTGAGAAAAAATCTTAGTGGAGGAAAAATAGTACACATGTAACACCCAAAAACCGACCTAGTCAAAATTCGATTTCTGGTGACCAGAAATCTGATTCTAACAATTAAAAGAATTCAAGAAATATAGATTATTGGATTAAATGTGAACGAATGATAAGTCATTGGTTTAATATGTGAAGCGTGGGTAAAGGAATAAATTGTAATGATGAGTGACTAAGTTGTAAAGATTCAAAGTTAAAGAGACAAAGTATAAAAGTCAAGAAATTCAAGGACCAATGGTGTAATTTAACTTTGACCTTTCTTCATAAGAAGGAAAGGTAAATGAAGGACTTAAGGTATAATTAACCCATTTTCCCTAAGGTGATTATTCACCACTACATGTGTCATATGTACCTACCTAACTTCTTGTTTTAATAATAATTAAAGAAAAAGCGATAAATTTAGTCAAGGATTGAAAAGCCATTCCACCATTGGAAAGTGAAGAAAAAGGGGGATTTCATTCATTGTCCTCCCCAATTCCTTTCATACCATTAATTAATGCTCCAAAGGACCTTAGGGTTGATTTTAAATTACTTTCAAATTAGTCACAATTTCTTCAAAGTAAATCTATATTTGATGTGGATAAAACGAGAGCTCTAAAAGGAAAGCCGATAAATGACTAAGCAGCATGTGAGGTTCAGGATATCCCGTAACTTTGGGATATCAGGTTAGTGTAGTTCATTATTTCGGGTGGCTTGGTGTCATTTCGATAATTCTTTATATTTGTTTATTATTTTTTTGCTATATGCATTGGTTCACATAAAGTACTTGGATGACAACATTCATGGTATGGAAGGCTTGGTAAACTTCCTTGTATTGCCTTACATCATTGATTGCATTAGACGTTGATCATGACTCGAAAATATGACATTGTGATGAATGGTATAACTTAGACCCTACATTGATATTGCACCAAAACTATTTCATACATCAAAATACATTGTTTTGGAGCTTTGTGCACATTATGATCATTGATAAAGAATATTGGAACTAAGACTTACTTATCAACATAAGAAATTGATAATAAGAAAACCTTTGACACCATGGTACATGGTATATTGGGACTACGGTCCACGAGCTACGACTCAAGGGTGACGACCCTAAATTGTATTGGCAGTGTTGGCGGTTAGAGGGGATGATGGGTGATGGAGGAAGAAATATTGACTCATTGTTATTACATCAACACTAGTCATTGCTTTGTGCTTTAAACTTCCTTGTATTGCTTTATGCATTGTATATGTGTAATATGTAGAATAAATGACACATATGCATTGATGCCACCATATGCTTTTTTCATTGATTTCATGCAGATTGTAACTATCGATATATTATTATTCAATGTCACTACCTCACTTAGGCTAAGTAAGCCTAACTCATTTCAAATGTCATACATATCAGGTTATAAAGGCTTCTAAGGATCAATCGTGGTACGAGGTTGAAAGTCACACTCTAAGGCTTTCGAGTAATGTTTTCGTTTCTCTATAACTCCTAGAATGGTGGCATATGGCATGAATATGTTATAACATTGATATATGTATCTTGTGAACCTTGAAGTACAAACACGATATGTCACGAATGAAATATGGAATTCTAATAAGTATATCGGCTTGATGAATTAGTGTATGAACATGTTGAATGTGCATATGTAGGTTAAACATGCAAGAAAGGCAAATAAGTTATGTCTAAAACAAGAATTAGCATTTCGATGTCATAGAATAAATTAAATGATGCATAATTGAATGATTGATGCATTCCATGTCTAAATGAGCTAAGACTTGACTTATAGGAAGTCTAACATACTGAAATCTTTGGATGTAAGTTTGACATTGATTAGATAACGTAGACAAGATTAAAGACAAATAAAACTAGACATGAATTTGGAATTATTACAGAACAATCATTGAAACTATATGAGTCTGATTGAAGGTGTTACAAATCCCTGATAAGTATAAAAACTTACAGAAATGTATAATATGGCTAGTATTTCATGAATATGGTCTTAACTCTAAATAAGGACTAATATTTTAAGAGATTTATATTTTAGTCCCTAAAAGGTCAAAAGACTTAATCGAGTATATTAACCTCTGACTATATTGGAAACTTGCATATATGATTATCATGTATTGAATTTCATATTAAACACCGTGTTTTGATTCAGTGAAATGTAAAATCTGGTGATTATGAATTTGTCCTCAAGTATTGTAAGCTTAATTTGACAAGGCTATTGTGACCGAAATGTAATAAAATTCAATATGCAAGTCTTATGGACATAAATTATGAGTTTATGACATTGAAACTTGAATTGAGGCATGTATTTTATGGTACATTGAGGTAGTCTCTAATTTTGTAATTTTTGTAAATTGTTTACTGAAGTAGTAATTCAATCATCGACTGTTTCCTTGAAAATTATTGACGTGGCCTATCGGGTAAAAGTGAATAAGATTTCATGAGTTGTGTTCCTAATTATTCAATTTTCACATCAACATTGTTTCTGGTAACATCTCCGAACCGGTCTTCTACCAGATCGGATAGAGGTGTTATAATTTTGGTATCAAAGCTAGAGTTTAGTCGGTTCTAGATTTAATCGAGACTTATTATGTATTTATATTTTGTATATGCCACCTAGGATTTATATTATTATACATTGAACTTTGTAGTTGACACGACCGAATGGTTTTATTTTTACATTGGAAAAATATCGAACAAGAATCTAGGACTCGATGATGATAGTAATCGTTATCTTAGCCTTCATGTAAATGAAGAAACAAAAATTCAAGAAAGTATTAAGAACCCTCTGTTTATGTATTTTGTATAGTGAAAAAACACTATAAAAGTATGGTTGGCAAGTTTAGACAACTTGTGATTTCCATGAATTTGAAACGAGCCAACTCTTTTTGAACTCCTATTGATAAGATATTATTCTATAAGACTTATACCTCCATTGGTCTTGTAGATATTCAGTTTGAAATTATTGAGTATTGACTCGACAACTTTATTAAGATCCTCATAAAATAACTCCCTCATTCTAATGGGTACAAGTTAGAATGTGCTTTAGGATTGATCTCTGATGAACACCTTTATAAGGATTCCACTACTTTTGTACAGATATAGTTCTTAAGGACTTGAAAAGATCAAGCCTATGAAAGCATATAACATGATAAGGCAATAAGAAATGAACTGGTTAAGATAATAAGCTTTGTATTGTCTCTATTTATGTCAAATGGAAAATTCGAGGACGAATTTTCTTAAAGGGGGAAAAGTTGTAATACTCCAAAAACCGGCCTAGTCGAAATTCGATTTCTGATGACCAGAAATCTGATTCTGTCAATTAAAAGAATTCAAGAAATATAGATTATTGGATTAAATATGAACGAATGATAAGTCATTGGTTTAGTATGTGAAGTGTGAGCAAATGACTAAATTGTAATTGTGAGTGACTAAGTTGTAAAGATTCAAAGTTAAAGAGACAAAGTATAAAAGTCAAGAAATTCAAGGACCAATGGTGTAATTTAACCTTGACATTTTTCATAAGAAGGAAAGGTAAATAAAGGACTTGAGGGATAATTAACCCATTTTCCATAAGGTGATTAGTCACCACTACATGTGTCATATGTACCTAACTTCTTGTTTTAATAATAATTAAAGAAAAAGTGATAAATTTAGTCAAGGATTGAAAAGCCATTCGGCTACTGGAAAGTGAAAATAAAAAGGGGGATTTCGTTCATCGTCCTCCCCAATTCCTTTCACTCCATTAATGAATGCTCCAAAGAACCTTAGGGTTGATTTCAAATTACTTTCAAATTAGTCACCATTTCTTTAAAGTAAATCCATATTTGATGTGGATAAAACGAGAGCTCTAAAAGGAAAGTCGAAAAATGAATAAGCAGCATGTGAGGTTTAGGATATCCCGTAACTTTGGGATATCATATGAGTATAGTTCATTGTTTCGGGTGGCTTGGTTTCATTCTGATCATTCTTTGTATGTGTTTATTATATTTGTTTTTGATATATACATTAGTTCACTTAAAGTACGTGGGTGGCAACATTTATGGCATGGACGGCTTGGTAAGCTTCTTTGTATTGCTTTACATCATTGATTGCATTAGAAATTGAGCATGATATGAAAATATGACATTGTGACGAATGATATAACTTAGACCTTACATTGATGTTGCACCAAAACTATTGAATACATCGAAATACATTGTTTTGGAGCTTTGTGCTCATTATGATCATTGATAAAGAATATTGGAACTAAGACTTACTTATCGACATAAGACATTGATAATAAGAAAACCTTAGACACCTTGGCATGGTACATGTTATATTGGGACTATGGTCCACAAGCTACGGGTGACGACCCTACATTGTATTGGTGATGTCTGCGGTTAGGGGGAGATGATGGATGATAGAGGAAGAAGCATTGACTCATTGTTATTACATTGACACTAGTCATTGCTTTGTGCTTTAAGCTATGTGAATCATTAGCCATTGGTACCTATGTTCAATGTGCTCCAAGGGAAAACAAAGTAATAAAGACTTTACTAAATTTCAATAAGGGTAGTAGTTTAGGCTATTAAGAATAAATGATGGAAATGATCTTGAGTTTATGCATTGTATGTAAGGAAACGTTGGTACACCCCATGGCACAACGGAAAATCTATCCGGTGAATTCTACCAGTGATCTATGTACGAGGAATGAACCCGATGTGAAAAGGGATGAAACATTACCTCGATTAAATCTAAAAAATACAGTGACGTAAGAAAATCCAATTCCTTTAGCATGATACTGAATCCTAGTCGTCGCAAAATGCTCCGACCTCTATGCAGTCCACCCGAACGAAACGAATAATAATTCACTTCTTTAACTGTTAGAGAGGTTTTTCGCAATTAGCATAATTTTGGCTGCTAGACCTTATGCCTTTCATTCAAAACATTAATCCTAATTAAATTCAAATTCATTAAATATACAATATATTTAACTGAATATAATTAAATAAGTAGAATCTAATTCTACTTTAATTAGGTTTCTTTGAGGATATATATATATAATAGTATTTAATAATTAAAATAATTATCTATTATTAAAATATATAAAAAAATTATCTATATAATTACAATAATTTCGGTTCTAACTAATTTTGTGTACAACAAGTTTGCACATATGTTATGTAGTTGATATTTGTTCGTTTCAATCATAGGGTGTGACCCTTGTAGTTTCATGTAATGTTAGTAGTAATATCTAGAATATTACAAACAATGAGTGGCATCTAGCAATACATCATTGCTACCTAAGTTATAGGAAGTCGTGGTTCGACATAACCTTTTCGTGATTAACTCTTTCCATGTATTACATCCTTTTGTCCTTATATCTAAATCGGACACAAGTCATGGAATAGTCACACTTGTATAGTCCATCTAATATTTCTTGATATCTTGAGTAGACTATAATAAACGAATAACTATGATATCTCATATTAATTTATTCAAGCATGACCATGCATTTCTAGTCCCACTCAATCAAGTGGCCTATCGTATTACTCCTATCATACAGGAGGACAAATCCTATCTTGATCAACCATATCCCACTACATAGATTGTGACATATCCAATATCAGTCTTTATAACGCAGTCAGTTACGATACACGTTTGACTACATCAAAATATGTCACTCACGATGTTGAAATAATAATGATCTCAAGTCCGAGGATCATAGACGTAGTTATCATTATGAGCAATGTTGTAACTGTCACATAATAATCCAAGAAACATGCTCATAGCGGATCAGTCTAGTATGACGTTCTCTAACACATGCTTATGTAATGATTTTGAAATCTCTATGTTAATGACAACACTTTGTCATCAATCAACTACATATTAGTCTTAATATATTATTATTGTCCTTGCCCACAATAATACTCGACTAAGGACATTCAAGAATAACTATATTATTATAAGGACTTTATTATACTTCAGCTTATTTTAGCATTATAATTCAATGGATCAACAATATTATCATCAGTTGGCACTTTGCATATTTCCACGTCCCCTCGATCAATGATTTCTCGAATGAGATGGTAATGCCTAAGTATGTGTTTGGACCGCTGGTGAGATATGGGTTCTTTTGCTTGTGCGATGGCTCAATTTTTATCACAACATAGATCTATAACATTTGATATACTAAGCACAATCCCTAGTTCAGATATGAACTTTTTGACCCAAATAGCCTCTTTTTGCAGCATCGCTTGCTGCAATATACTCAGCTTCTGTTGTAGAATCTACTATTGTATCTTGCTTTGAACTTTTCCAGCTTACAACGCCTCCATTAAGACAAAACACAAAACCCAATTGCGATCGAGAATCATCCTTATCGGTTTGGAAGCTTGCGTCAGTATAACCTTTTATACTTAGATCTTCCTCACCTCTATACTTAAGGAATGTATCATTATATCTTCTCAAGTACTTAAGGATGTTTTTTACTGTAATCCAATGACCTTCACCGGGATCTACTTGGTATCGACTTGTCATACTTAATGCATATGATAAATCCAGATGTGTACATAGCGTGGGATACATGATAGATTTAATGGCCGAAGCATATGGAATCTTACTCGTGCGCTCCCTTTCTTGAGGCATTGAAGGTCATATTTCCTTCGAGAGTGAAATACCATATCTCATAGGTAAGAATCCCCTTTTAGATTCTTCCATACTAAATCTTTTTAGTATTTTATCTATGTATGCATTTTGACTTAGTCCTGAAGTCCTATTGATCTATCTCTATAGATCTTCACTCCTAATATGTAGGTTGCTTCACCCAAATTCTTTTATAGAAAAAATTATCCTAACCAAGTCCTTACAGACTGTAATGTAGGTATGTCATTTCCTATTATTAGTATGTCATCCACATAAAATACCAAGAATGTGACAGTGCTCCCACTAGTTTTCTTGAAAAAACATGGCTCATCTTCATTTTTGATAAAACCAAATTCTTTGATTGTATCATTAAAATGAAGATTCCAACTTCGAGAAGCTTGCTTCAACCCATAAATGGATCTTTATAGCTTGCATACTTTTCAGGCATCTTTTGGATCGACAAAACCCTTAGGTTGTGTCATGTACACATCCTCATCTAATTTTCCATTAAGGAAAGCGGTTTTGACATCCATCTGCCAGATTTCATAATCATAAAATATAGCTATTGCAAGCAATATCTGGATGGATTTAAATATACCAACATGGGAAAAGTTTCATCATAGTCTATACCATGAATCTAATGAAATCCCTTAGCGACCAATCGCCCTTTGTATGTTTGTACATTGCCATCCATGTCGGTCTTCTTTTTGAAAACCCATTTGCATCTTATGGGCTTAATCCCTTCGAGTGGGTCAACCAAAGTCCACACTTGGTTTTCTGACATAGAATCTATCTCAGATTTCATGGCTTCTAGCCATTTCTCAGAGTTTGGGCTCGCCACTACTTCCTGATAAGTTATAGGCTCATCTTGATCCATGAGGATAACATCACTATACAATGTGACAAGAAATCCATATCTCTTAGGCACATTGCATTCTCTTATAGATCTTCGCAGTGGTTGTGTTTCAAGAATAGTTAGATGTTCCTCAACTATTTGTGGAACTTGTTGTTGTTTAATCTCTGGTTTTGTGATTTGTGGTTGATTTTGAATTTCCTGAAGTTTAATATTTATCTCACTTTCTTTTCTGAAAATAAATTCTCTTACGAGGAAGACTCATGTTTAAGCAACAAACACTTTGTTCTCAGATGGATTGAAGAAATAATATCCTTTAGTTTCTTTAGGATATCCCATAAAATTACTCTTATGAGATTTGGGTTTGAGTTTTGTAGACATCTAATGTTTAACATAAACTTCGCATCCCCAAATTTTCATAAAAGACATACTAAGGACACTTCCCAATCCATATCTCATACGGTGTCTTTTGAACCAATTTAGATGGAACACGATTTAGTGTGAAAGTAGCTGTTTCTAATGTATATCCCTAAAAAAAAGTTGGAAGATCAACATGACTCATCATTGACCGAACCATGTCTAACAACGTTTTATTTCTCCTCTCAAAGACTCCATTATGTTGTGGAGTATCAGGAGGTGTAAGTTGTGAGACAATCCCACATTCTTTAAGAAGGTCATCAAACTCTAAACTTAAGTATTCTCCTTCTCGATCTGATCGAAGAGCTTTAATACTCTTTCCTAGTTGGTTTTGTACTCCGTTCTTAAATTCCTTGAACTTTTCAAGGGCTTCAAATTTATGATGCATTAGGTAAACATACCCATATCTAATGAAGTCGTCGGTGAAAATAATGAAGTATTGAAACCCTTCTCTGGCTTGTGTATTCATCGGTCCACATACATCACTATGTATTAGGCCTAGTAAATCACTTTCTCGCTCGTTTTTACTGTTAAAATGTGATTTGGTCTTTTTCCTAGTAAGCAAAGCTCACATATATTAAGTTTTTCAAAAACAAAAGAATCCAAAAATCCATCTTTATGCAGTTTTGATTTGCGTTTCTCACTTATATGACCCAAGAGACAATGCCATAGATAAGTTTGATTAGAGTAATTTATTTTTGATCATTTTGTATTTATGTTGTATATGGAATTGTCTTGATCTAATATATAGAGGTCATTTATTAAATGTTTTGTACAATAAAAAACATTATTGAGATAAAATGAACAAATATTATTCTTAATAATAATAATCTCAAAACCAATATTGTCTAAACAAGAAATTGAATTAATGTTTATAGTCAAACTAGGTACGAAATAACAATCCTCTAAATCTAAAATAAGTCCACTAGATAATGACAAAGTATATGTTCCTATAGCTATTGCAACAACTTTTGCTCCATTTCCAACTCGTAGGTCCATATCTCATTTTGCCAATTTTCTACTCCTTTTTAGTCTCTTTACAGAAGTATAAATGTGAGAACCACAACCGATATCTAATACCCAAGAAGTAGATATTGATATATTAATATCAATAACATAAATATCTGATCTGGGCTGTCCATTTCTATTGCTTTCTTGATATCCTCAACATAGACAAGGCAGTTTCTCTTCCAATGTCTAGCATTGTTACAATGAAAACATTTTCCTTTTGTACAACTCCTCCTTTGGGTTTCAATACAGCCTTTCCTTTGTTGGGATTTGACTTTTCCTTGGTGTTGGGCTTTACTTTTCTGTTATCCTTTCGGACCATCAAAATAGGCTTGCACCCAACCTTTTTCATGTTGTTCTCTACTATTCTTAACAGACCAAGTAACTGTGGCAATGATTTATTAATTTCATTCATATTGAAATTAAGAACAAACTGATTAAAACTATCTGGCAACGATTGTAGGATAACATCAGTAGCTAATTCAACACTTAGATAGAATCTCAATTTTTCTAAGGTCTAGATA
This sequence comes from Hibiscus mutabilis, assembly GCA_019671005.1. Lineage (NCBI taxonomy): Eukaryota > Viridiplantae > Streptophyta > Magnoliopsida > Malvales > Malvaceae > Hibiscus > Hibiscus mutabilis. The sequence goes on from CM033715.1 coordinate 30,988,647, forward strand.
TACCCTATCATTTTCAGAACATGAGTTCCCACTGGAGTTCCCTCCACCATCTTGCATCGAAACAAAGCCTTAGAGGTATCATACCTCTCTTGACGAGCTTGCCCCTCATATAATTCTTTGAGATTTTTAACCATTTCATAGGGAACCATGTCCTCATGTTGCTTTTGAAGCTCAGGGGTCATAGTCGAAAGCATCAAACACTCGACATCTACCATGTCATTTGAGTATTTCTTAAAAGCTTCCAATTCATCTGTGGAGGCATCATCTACTGGTTTTTCAGGGACAGGTTCTTCGATGACTTGTAGTTTTCGTTCTTGTTTAAATACAATCCTCAAATTGCGGAACCATTCAAGAAAGTTCAAGCCATTAATTTTTTCCTTCTCAAGGACGAATCGCAATGATAACGAGTTTGAGTTTGCCATAATAAATCTACAACGATAGAATATGATTTATGAGTACGTTATATCATGTTTATAAATGCAAAATAACATTCTCACTATTAATAACCCTCAAAAATTAAAACTTTTTATAAAGTACTTCTAGTGGGTAAGGATCCATATTTCATTTTATTCTAAGTCAGCTTTGGCATTACTCTTAGAATTCAATTATTTAGGTAAGCAAACACTTGCTAATTACATCTCATGTAACTCCTTTATTTGGTGAACAACTATTGTTCCTAATCATCTCATGATTACCCAATATTACAACCAGTGAATATTACATACTTATTTTTCGCGTTTAACAAAGATAGATATGAGTACTTCACTTTAGAAGAACCTATATAGTATTGATCGAGGTTTTAACGATGGCTAATATTGGATGGCTATTAAATACTGAGAGTTTTGTTAAATTAATCTCACCATTTTCAATTATGATCTGATCAGTTACTATCATGCTAATATACATACATTTTATCACATACATGTAAAGCAGTAAATATAAATGCAATGGTTATAGCCCGTAAAACTAAGGTGGTCTATCCTAAGCCAATGGGAGAACCAAAATAAACTAAAGATAGAACTTGCTTCTCAAGCATCTAATCTACCTTTGACCGGACCATCATTCTGCTCCTTTGATCCATGCTTTCTTCGCAAATATTACAATTTTTAGAAACTTGTTTTACATACGAGGGAATAAGATGGAAAGAGAATTATAATAGAGGAAAGAAAAGCACGACACGCAAGTCGTATCTATAAAATACAAAACCAAAGTAAATGGGCTATAACCATGCATTTCAAACATCATGCATAATAGACATGACAATGACGCAGTTTGTTATTAAGGTCTTACCAGATTGTTCCTACGCAGGGGTCAAGGGGCGGAGCCCCTTTCAAGGGTCCATCTAATATTTTTAAAGATCAACATCTTAATTGCTGTGTAAAAACCTCACGATTTGATAACTTTTATCAACATTATCGTGTTTTTCAAGATTTTAAAATCCACTGGGTTTTTATTGTAACAACTCTTTGTAACTTTCCCCACACGTAGTCTATAGACTATCTATTAGTCTAATATATAACTATAACCAGTGTATGTTAACGCTTAACATCTGAAACCCAAATAAATCTGTGACTAACTCTTTAATCACTTGGAACAATCATGATTTAATCAAATTAGGCGTGAATCGATCTAAAGCGTGAAAATATCATATATTTGTTAAGAATCGAATAAACCCTAATCTAGAAATATACACCTCATACAAAAGCATCATCCAAGTATTTAATTCTGAATTCGTATTGTACAAGTGGCTCTGATACCACTGTAGGAAAATGCCGGTACACCCCATGGCCCAGTGGAAAAATTATCCGCCGCATTCTACCAGGGATCCATGTACGAGGAATGAATCCGGGGTAAAAAGGGATGAAACATTACCTCGATTAAATATGAAAACTGTAGTGACGTAAGAAAATCCAATTCCTTCAACACGATATCAAATCCTAATCGTTGCAAATCGCTCTGACCTTTACACAGTCCACCCGAACGAAACGAACAATATTTCACTTCTAACTGTTAGAGAGGTTTTTCGCAATTAGCATAATCTTGGCTGCTAGACCTTATGCCTTTATATAACATTCAAAAACCCTAATCCTAATTAAATTCATATTTATTAAATATACAATATATTTAACCGAATATAATTAAATAAGTAGAATCTAATTCTACTTTAATTAGGTTTCTTTAAGGATATATATTTTAATATTATTTGATCGTTAGAATAATTATCTAGTATTAAAATATATAAACAAAATTATCTATATAATTACAATAATTATAATAATTTCGGTTCTAACTAATTTTGTGTACAACAAGTTTGCACATATGCTATGTAGTTGATATTTGTTCGTCTTAATCATAGGGTGTGACTCTTGTAGGTTCATATAACATTAGCAGTAATATCTAGAATATTACAAACAATGAGTGGCATCTAGCAATACATCATTGCTACCTAAGTTATAAGAAGTCGTGGTTCGACATAACATTTTTGTGATTAACTCTTTCTATGTATTACATCCTTTTGTCCTTATATCTAGATCGGACACAAGTCATGGAATAGTCACACTTGTATAGTCCATCTAATATTTCTTGATATCTTGAGTAGACTATAATAAACGAATAACTATGATATCTCATATCAATTTATTCAAGAATTACCATGCATTTCTAGTCCCACTCAATCAAGTGGCCTATGGCATTACTCCTATCATGTAGGAGGGACAAATCCTATCTTGATCAACCATATCCCACTACATAGATTGTGACATATCCAATATCAGTCTTTATAGCGCAGTTAGTTACGATACACGTTTGACTATATCAAAATATGTCATTCACGATGTTGAAATAATGATGATCTCAAGTCTGAGGATCATAGACGTAGTTATCATTATGAGCAATGTTATGACTGTCATATAATAGTCCAAGAAACATGCTCATAGCAGATCAGTCTAGTATGACATTCTATAACACATGCTTATGTATTGATTTTGACATCTCTATGTTAATGACAACACTTTGTCATCAATCAACTACATATTAATCTTAATATATTATTATTGTCCTTGCCCACAATTATACTCAACTAAGGATATTCAAGAATAACCATATTATTCTAAGGACTTTATTATAATTCAACATATTTATATATGCGCAAAATAATGATTGAAATAGTAATAATGACTTTATATTAATAAACATGATAAAATATGTCTTTTACTATCATCTTATGATTGGTCATTGGGCATACTCCAACATTGTATATGCCTAATATGCACAAGACATGCCGCGTATGCACTGATGCCACCATATGCTTTGTTTCCATTGATTTCATGTAGGTTGTAACTATCGATATATTGTTATTCAAGGTCACTACCTCACTTAGGCTAAGTAAGCCTAACTCATTTCAAATGTCATATATCTCAGGTTATAAAGGCTTATATGGATCGATCGTGGTACGAGGTTGCAAGCCACACTCCAAGGCTTCGAAGTAACGTTTTCGTTTCTCTATAACTCCTAGAATGGTGGCATATGGCATAAATATGTTATAACATTAATATATGTATCTTGTGAACCTTGAAGTACAAACATGATATGTCACGAATGAAATATGGAATTCTGATAAGTATATCGGCTTGATGAATTAGTGTATGAACACGTTGAAAGTGCATAAGCAGGTTAAACATACAAGAAAGGCAAGTAAGCTATGTCGAAAACAATAATTAGCATTTCGATGTCATAGAATGAATTAAATGATGCATAATTGAATTATTGATGCATTCCATGTTTAAATGAGCTAAGACTTGACTTATAGGAATTATAAAATAATGAAACGTTTGGATGTAAGTTTGACATTGATTAGATAATGTAGACAATATTAAAGACAAATAAAACTAGACATGAATTTGGAACTATTATAGAACAATCACTAAAACTATAAGAGTCTGATTGAAGGTGTTACAGATCCCTGATAAGTATAATACCTTATACATATGTATAATAAGGCTAGTATTTCATGAATATGGTCTTAACTCAGAATAATGACTAATATTTAATATATTTACATTTTAGTCCCTAAAAGGTCAAATGACTTAATTGAATATGTTATTAACCTTTGACTATATTGGAAACTTGCATATATGATTGTCATGTATTAAATTTAATATTATACACCTTGTTCTGATTTAGTGAAATGTAGAATTCGGTGATTACGAATTAGTCCTCAAGTATCGTAGGCTTAATTTGACAAGGCTATTATGACCCAAATGTAATAAAATTTGATATGCAAGTCTTATAGACATAAATTATGAGTTTATTAAATTGAAACTTAAATTGTGGCATGTATTGTGCGATTTATTGAAGTGGTCTCTAATTCTATAATTATTGCATATTGGACATTGAAGTAGTAATTCAACCATCGACTGTTACATTAAAAATTATTGACATGGCCTATCAGGTAAAAGTGAATAAGATTTCATGAATTGTGTTCCTAATTATTCAATTATCGTATCAACATTGTTTCTGGTAGCATCTTCTAATCGGTCTTCTACCAAACCAGATAGAGGTGTTACAACACATATCTTTTATACGTATAACATGTTGTCTCATTAAAAACCTTGCTAGGAAAACCCATAGGATAAAATCTCGGTTACGGGAAAAAGACTGCAACGCGTATTTACTCCCCCTCATGAATACGTCACATAAGATCTTTGAATCTTCATAATTCAATCTTGAATACAATCTTCAAATGTTGAAGTAGACAATGCACTAGTGAAAAGATCTTTTAAATTACTGCTTGAAAGGATTCGTTTAGTACTATTCTTCTAAAGATCATGAGGGATGAAAATTTGGAAAAATATGTTTCGTTTTGTCAACTTTGATGTATCCATCTTTCGATTGAGTTGGATAATATACATTATATTCGTACAAGATAGGTTGTACCTTATCTTGTAAAAGTAAATCACATATCTTCTAGATATGTTGGGCGAATAGTTCAGCTTGCCTCATGCATGAAAATTATTTTTACACATTTTAAAGAGGCATCAAGTTTTGAAAGATATAAAGTTGATGATCTTTGTAGCATGTATATGGTACTTTTGGAACAATTAAGATATGATTATTGTAGACCAACTAAGATATGGTGCTTCCATACCAAGAAAAGATAAAATTAGCTTTATTCACATCCAACAATCTTACAATTATTGAGGTACTCAATACATATGCCTTTATTCATATTGAATCTCATTAATATTTTTTAGCGTGTGTCCATTCATAGATAAAAGTTCATAGTTAAGTACTCGATCTTCAGGTCGAGACAAAACTTTATTTCAAGATTTTTTTCTCAAGATACTCTCGTTAAATAATCAAATTCTTTTGAAACTCTTCATGAGTTTTCAATTTGAATCTCTTTAAGAGTTCTAATAATACTTGTCGATGCCATTTTTGTCCGGGCCAAAAAGTATTGAGCCTTCAAAAGCTCGTCATTATTGGAGTCGCAATCGGTCATTTTGGGTTGAATACGACTGAAAACTTGTAGAACTGGTCTGCGTCTGAACCGGAGACATGGTCCGGCTCGCGAGTCAGTTACGTGTGGGGAAGGTTATAGCACCCCACAACGCCTAAAATTGGTACCTAAAGGGGGTTGTGTTGTCTAAAAGGCTTCAAAGGTAGGGTTAATAGCACTATTATAAAAAGAAAAAAAATATGCAAATAAATCAAATGAATCAATAAACAAAATTAAACATGCTAAAACAAACAAATGGTATTAAAAAATAGAGAACTAATATTTTAATCAAAAGTCATAACCTTAAGCTAAATCATAATTAATCTCAAATTAGGCAAATTATTAATCGAGTATCTTTTAAAAACTAATCACGTTATTCGCACAAATTTAAGATTAATCTAGAATTAAACTCAATTTTAAAACTGGTTAAAAAATTAATCATCCAAAAAAATGAAGGGAAAGGTGAATTAGGACCTAAATTAAAAGGAATCTAAATATTAGGGATCATATTTAAAAGAAACAAACTAAACCTAGAACCTAAAAGAGCCCAAAATAAAAAAAGGATCTAAAGTGTGATTTTCCTTAAAACCTAAGGAAATGTGTTGGACAGCTATGCGTTTTTACTCTCCCGAGGCTATACCGATTTTCAATATGTATGCGGTTTTAAATACTATGTTCAGTCTATCCCACTTATTTATTATTTCCCACGTGCTCATATATTCAATTTTATTCTCACAATCAAACACCTACAAACGATAACGTTCGAATTTTAAAAGGGATTTTAATTTCTTTTCCATCGTCTGATATCACGTCCAATAGAAGCAACGTTTTTTTATTCATTTTCTCATCATTTCAAAGGTCTACTAAAGGGTATTTCTTTTAAAATACTTGTTTTATTCATTTGAGATAAACAAAACTCTTCACTCTTTCTCCTTTGTTTTCTCAACTCTCACCATCGCCGTCGTCAGTCTAGCACCGACGATGGTAAAAATAAAAAAAGGACACTCTTTTCTTGTTCGTTTTTTAACTCTAAACTCATATCTAATGTCAATTTCGGCAAAAACCAAGTGAAACAAAGTAGATCTAGACAAAAAAAAAAGATTTTTACCTATCTCAAACTCTTGAATCCGCCATTTGACCGAACTACTTTCGGGATATGTTGAATCTGACAGTGTTGGGAGCTCTTCCACCATTTCGATCTCGCCAATGCAACTCTATGCACCGAAAATAGTATAGTAACCGTTCAACTTCTTTTACTTTTCTAATTCGCTCACTGTATCTCACTCTTTCCATTTCGTTTGCTCTGATGTTTTGTTAATGCTTCTCCCCTTTAATCGTTTCTTGCCTCGTTATTTATATGGGGCATGGAGGTTCTCCTAATTCGTTAGAATACCAGATATCTCGGAGGTAGTTGCGTGCGCAAGAAACCTCGGACGGTTAGGCAAGTGGCTTGCAAGTTATAGAACATTCTCGAATGTGCACTGTTATTTTTCTTTTCTTTTGTTATTTTTATTTGTTTTTATTATTATTATGAGCCCAAGCTTGATATGTGGCCAGAGCTTAAAAATTGGTGTCTCTCATCTCTCGAAAGAGAGGAATAGAGCAAAGATTAGAAGCAACAATTTTTCTAGTGAACGTTGAACGTGTGATAATGGCACTTTGTCTTGGAGGCGAGTCGTGGCATGCCGTCTTGGAGGCAAATGGTGGCACTTCATCTTAAAGGAAAATTGTAGCACTCCTTCTTTGAGGCGAATCGTGACACTCTCTCTTGGAGGCTAGTCGTGGCACTACATCTTGGAGGCAAATCGTAGCACTTCATCTTGAAGGCAAATGACGCACTTTGTCTTGGAGGCGAATCGTGGTACTTCATCTTGAAGGCAAATGGCAGTACTCTATTTTGGAGGCAAATGGTGGCACTCCCTCTTGGAGGCTTAATGACTTTTCATCTTGGTGGCACTCCATATTAGAGGCGTTTGGTGACACTCCCTCTTGGAGGCGAATCGTGGCACTCTGTCTTGGAGGCGAATCATGTCAATCTGGCATGATAAAATATGCACATGTTTCTAATGTGTTTGTCTTACATGTAAAATGTTCTATTATTCTAAATGCATGCAAATTGTATGTGTTTGAAGTTTTGGATTTGTTTTTGTCTTCGTTGAGATCAAAGTCCATGTACTTTTCCTTTCTACTTTATATCGTGCCTCTTGAATTCATCATTTCCCATTTATCGGAGAATGGTGTTCATGGGCATTTTCTAGCATCATTGTGTTTTAAAATCTATTTTTTTTAGTAATGCACTGAACATCAAATATATTGTAAACTCCCTTAGGTAAAGCAACGAGTTCACCAATTAATAGAATAATGCACAAATGTTCAAATAGTAAGTACAAAGAAACACAAGGTAAAAATATTATTGAAAGTTTCCTCTTAATGAATGAAAAATGCTTAAGCCATGACAGATGATAATAAGACAACCAAGATCAAAGTGAAACAAGACAAAAAAAAGAAAAAAAAAAAGAAAAATGCCCTTATATATAAATTGCAAGGACTCTATTGCTACTTCGCTCAAGAATTTTTTTTGATTGTGACCTCTGCCCAGTAAAACTTGAGTTCTTGGACAAACATCTAAGGACATATGAATTTTCTCTTGATCATATTTGGACCAGTTTTGAGCTTCTGACTTTGAATCTTCCGTTGATTTCAAGACGCCCTTTGTGAGTTTTCATCTTGAATTCTCATTCCCTTTATTTTTTCTTTACCAATAGGGCCTTTTAGAGTTTTCACCTTTTGGATTTTTTCCCTTTTTTCTTCTTTTTCTTTTACCAACAGGGTCCTTTTAGGTTTTCACCTCTTGGTTTTTTTTCTTTTTTCCTCTTTTTTTCTTTTTTTTTCTTTCTTTTTTTTACCAACAGGGCTCTTTTGGGTTTTCATCTCTTAGTATGTCATGATTTCATGCATAATATTTCTTCACGGAGTCAGAATTCACAAGATTTGATAACTCATTCCCGTCTATCTCTGTTAAGATTAATGCCCCTTCAGAGAAGGCTTTTGTCACAACAAATGGTCCTTCCCATTTGGCATCCATTTTCCTCGAAAATATCTTTGCATAGGCAACCTCTTTTTTAGAACCAGGTCCCCTTCACAAAACGCTCTTGGCTGGACTTTCTTATCGTAGGCCCGAATTATCCGCTTTTGGTACATATGCCCATGACAAATTACTTTCAATCTCGTTTTTTCTATCGGATTCAACTGATCATATCTAACTTGAATTCATTCAGCTTCGTCCAACTCAAGTTCCATTAAGACACAACGTGATGGAATCTCAACCTTAATCGGTAATACTGCCTCTATTTCGTAAACTAAAGAATATGGAGTTGCCTCCATAGATGTTCACACAGATGTAAGCTATGCCAGCAAGGCAAAAGGTAGTTTCTCATTCCAACCCTTATATGTTATCGCCATTTTTTCAACGATTCGCTTAATATTTTTGTTGGCTGCTTCGACATCCCCATTTATTTTTGGGCGATAAGGTGCTAACTTATGATGCTTTATCTTAAATTGTTCACACAGTCCTTTCATCATTTGGTGAAGTAATAAATCATTGCAAAGATGAAACGATGTCCATTTGATGCCTTTGGCGTAATTGGTCCGATTACATCCATGCCCACGCTGCAAATGGCCATGGAGCTGTTATAACATGAAAAGGTGATGATGCTGCATGAATTTTATCTCCATAAGTCTAACATTTATGACATATCTAAGCGAATTTGATGCAATCTTCTACCATAGATACCCAAAAATAACCCAACCTCATAACATGCCTAGACACATTGAGGCCATTTGTATGAATTCCACAAATCCCCTCGTGAACTTCCTAAATTATCTTTTTTACCTCATGATTTTCTATGCATCTGAGCAGCGTTTGGCCGTTCCCTCTTTGGTATAGGATTTCTCCATCAATGATGTATCCCGTAACCATTCTCTGAATTATTCTTTTATTAACATCAGACGCTCTCACGAGATATTTCTAATACTTGATATATTGTAAGATAACATAATACCAAGGTGATTATATACCTCATCTTCGATGGTATAACAATTGGCGGGTGAGTCATAGATACTCATTTGTATGGGCATTATCAGCTTCTCTATTTGCTTTAACCATAGAAGGCAAAGTTGCCAATGCATCAACCATTTGGTTATCTTCTCGGGGGAGGTAATGGAAAGATATCTCCTTGAACTCTTTTATTAATTCAAGGACGAGCTTGCGATATTCAATCAATTTAGCATCTTTTGTTTCCCACTCTCCGCGAAGTTGATAAACCACTAATGACGAATCGCCATATGCTTTTAGGACTTTAATTTTTCGCTGGATTATCGTACGAAGTCCCATTATACATGCTTCATATTATGCCATATTATTGGTACACTCAAAATTTGTTCGGCCGATAAAGGGATAATGATTCATTTTGGGAGATACTAAGACTGCCTCAACTCCATGCCCAATGCGTTTGAAGCCCCGCCAAAATTCATTTTCCAAGGCTTTTCGCTAACTGGTTCATCTTCACTAGTAGTTAAGCACATTAGGTCCTCATCAAGAAAGTCAAAGCTCAAAGATTCGTATTTAGATAAAGCACGACTTGCTAAGAGGTCTGCGATAGCGCAACCATTGGCAGTTTTCTAGTTTACATACTCAATATCGTATTCAGAAAGCAAAATTTTCTATCAAGCCATTCTTCTTGATAAGCTTAGTAATTCCATCATGTTTTTATTGGATCTAGCATTGCAATCAACCATGTTGTATAGTATAACATGTAATGACGAAGCCTACAAGTGGTCCAGACCAAGGCGCAACATAACTTCTCCATAGAAGAGTATCTCAATTCACAATCGGTAAATTTTTGCCGAGGTAGTAGATAACATGTTCTTTTCTCCCGATTTCGTTTTGTTGGCCTAATACACAACCCATAGAGTTCTCAAATATAGATAAATACAAAAGCAATGGCTTGCCTGGTACAAGAGGAACTAATACAAGAGGGTTTGATAAATACTAATTAACCATGTCAAAGGTGTACTGGCATGCTGATTCTCATTTGCCTATATTATGCTTCCTTAGGAGACGGAAGATGGGATCTACCTCAATACCTTGAGAGATGAACCGATAAATATAATTTAATCTTCCTAAGAAGCCTCAGATTTCCTTTTGAGTGCGAAGAGGTGAAAGCTCTTGAATAGTTTTGATTTTATCAGTATCTACCTCAATACCTCGCTTGCTGACAATAAAACCCAACAATTTGCCTGAAGCAACTCCAAAGGTGCATTTTGCAGGATTCAGTTTCAATTAAAATTTTCTCAAGCGTTCAAAGAGTTTTTTGAGGTTTGTGATGTGTTCTTCTTCCGTTTGAGACTTGGCAATCATATCACCCACATAAAATTCTATTTATTTATGCATCATTTCATGGAACAATGTCACCATGGCTCTCTGATATGTTGCCCCTGCATTTTTCAAACCAAAAGGCATCACTTTGTAACAAAACGTGCCATACTCTGTTAAAAACGTGTTTTTTCCATGTCCTTAGGATACATTTTGATTTTATTATAGCATGAGAAACCATCTATGAATGAGAACAAGTGATGTTTTGTTGTATTGTCTACCAACGTGTCTATATGTGGTAGGGGAAGTTATCTTTAGGACTAGCACGGTTGAGGTCACGATAGTCGACACACATTCGCACCTTTCTATTTTTCTTTAGTACTGGAACAACATTAGCCACCCATTCTAGATACTTGGCCACTTGTAAAAACCCAGCATCATATTGTTTATTTACTTCCTCTTGTATATGAAGTAATATTTCTGGCCTCATTCTTCTGAGCTTCTATTGTACAGGCTTGCATTCTATCTTCAACAGAAGTTCGTGCATTACAATATCCGTGTTTAATCCAGGCATATCTTGGTAGGTCCAATCGAACACATCCTTGAACTCCTGACTAAGTTTGTCTCTTGTATCTGAAGATATGAAAGTATCGATTTTTACTTCTTTTTTGTCATCTTCAGTTCCCAAATTCACTGTATCCATCGATTCTTGGTGGGGAAGAATTTGTTTACTCTCATGCTCAATTAGTCTGCATAAATCAGGAGACAATTCACATTCATCATAGTTGTCGACGTACTCATGCTCTCCTAAGCATATAGCCTACTCAAAGTCGACTTTTGAGCTCAAAGCAATGCCATTCATGCAATTGAACTAAAGGGTATTTCTTTTAAAATCGTACAGCAACCGCTCAACTTCTTTTACTTTTCTGATTCGCTCGCTATATCTCACTAGTTCCGCTTCGTTTGCTCTAAATTTCCGTTAATGTTTCTCCCCTTTAATCGTTTCTTGCCTCGTTATTTATAGGGGGCATGGAGAGCCTCCTAAGTTGTTAGAATACTGGATATCTCGAAGGTAGTTGCGTGCGTCGGAATCTTCAGACGGTTAGGCGAGTGGCTTGCAAGTTAGAGAACATTCTCGAATGTGCACTGTTGAAGGCAGCGACTTGGGTTTACAGATTAGATTAAGGATTATCTCTTTTTTGGGGCTTTTTTATATTTCGTTATTTTTCTTTCTTTTTAAATTTTTATTTTTATTATTATTATGAGCCCAAGCTTAATATGTGGTTAGAGCCCAAAAATTGGTGTGTACAATACTCATATTGTCAATATGTATCATAATAAATCTTGATCTAAATATTTTTTTTATGAAAATAAGATTATTATTATAATATTTCTTCAACAAGTACTTATTAAGATGATTATACTAAACACACCCAGATTGCTTTGATACGTATAAATATTTAGGGATGACAACAGGGCAGTGGATCAAATTTTTGCCTGTCCAAACCCGACCTGACCTACTCTTAACATAACCCGACCCCTACTCGGCCTTGAATAAAATATTAATTAATCTGCTCCGACTCTAAATTTTCTACAAAGTTGATAACGACCCGACCCAAAGCAGTATTATATAGTGAAGGAAATAAGAAAATAAAATAAAAGATTTTGGGGTAAGTTTTTTAATTCATAATCTGAAAATAAAAAGTATATTGATTTTCAAACTAACAAAAAAAAGAAAGAAAAGAAGTCATTTGAGAGAATGAAATTGTAACAAAAAAGAATATTGAAATGCTTCCTTCAAATATCAAAGCTTCACAAAAGTGTTGAATATCCAAAATAGATGAAACTACTCCTCTACAAAAAATAATAAAAAAATAGATGAAACTATATACATCTGAAGTCAAAATAAGCAAAGATCTGAAACCAAAATAAGCATAAGCTAAAGAAAATATATACATCTGCTAAGGGAAGAAGAAAAATTTACAGAGAATAAAATTATGACTTAAAAGAAAAATGAAAAGAAAATAAAGGAGAAGAGAAAAAAATGAGTGTAAATAAGATGAAAAAAATGTGAACACTCTTAACGCATTGCTTTGGGATATAAGTATCTGACAACTGATAAACAAATAAATAAATATAAAATAAAAGAAGAAAGGACAAAAAGAGAAAAAAATTGAAATAAAAAATAAATATGAGATGAAAAGAGAGTGGAAAGGACGGCGAGAGAGAAAATTGAAAGAAGCAATCAATAATGTTTTGAGAATTGGTGAAAGAGTAGAATACGTGAAATTTTAAATCAAAAAAGAAATTTGACTTTAGAAAGAAATAGGTAATATATATATATATTCAGGCTCGGTTGGGATATTTTAACCTGAACCCGCCTCGCCTGTAACTTTTTAAAACCTTGATTTGATCCCAAAAATTTAGAAAAAAATTTGCCCCTCTCAAATCGGATCGAATCGGGACCCGTCAGATCTAGGTTAAATTATCATCTCTATAAATATTCAAGGTGATATATCTGAATAAATATCCTCAAAAACTTTTATATGCTTTTGGCATTTCGAATCATTCCAGAAGAAGTTTCACTTTATATAGACCCACAAAATAATTATATGTGTATAAAGTATTTCATATCTGCCAAAGTAATTAAATTTTTTTCATAAATCATAATTCAAGTCGTATTTATATCTCACGACTATTTATTTGTACCCACTTCCATTACATCTTTAGGTGTTTGGACTACTAATCCAAAAACTTCACTTTTGAAATCTCAAAGCGTCTTTCTACATTGGTCAATAATTTCAATATATATATACGCATCGATAGATTTATATTCAATACCATTATATTGTTTCTTTACTTATATAAAAACATTGTTTGTAAAATTGTTGTCAATAATTTTTTTTATTTCGGTTCAATGATTTTCTTGTATCGACATAATTTATTGAGGTCTATACATTATTTCAATATTTATTTCAGGTACCTGAAACTCTTCTAGAGTTTTACTATTTGTCAATTTTCTTGTATATGATTATATCTGTCGCGACCATTTTTGAAACCAAAGTGTGGAAAAATAGCTTGACGATTAATTTTTCTAAACATCAAGTTTTATTCATTTTAATTTATTAAATCCTGAGAATCAAGGATTTTCCATGTTAAATCCTTTAATTAATTTTGAAAACCAATTTGGAGTCGCCACCGCTCACTTTGGTAGACCGAATACAATAGAAACAACCAGAGATTCATTTTAAAACAATTCGGGTTCGGGAGTCGATTACGTGTGGGGAAGGATCAGCACCCCACAAACGCCAGTTATCTGTACCATATTAATTTCACGTGGCATTTTGACATTTCGAGCAATAGTTTTAATTTGATTTGATCATTAATCGTTAACTGAATTTCATTTCGAATGGGAGTATCATTTTGTAAGAAAATACATTCTTATACGAATATAAGTTTTTGAAATGTCCAGTTACGTTAGGAAATTTCAACTCATATTCAAAAATGTATCTCAACACAAAAGGTTTAAATGCATGACAAATTATTTTGTTGTCAATTTTAAGCATAAACCTAATTAGTGTTCCAATTCATTCATTAATTAAAAGGCTATGAATATTATTAACTTTAGATTTTATGTAATAACACCCAAACGATTGGGCACTACCTAGGCCCTAAATTAATAATATTCCTAATATTAATGTCACTAATTACTTAATCCAAATTTTAATTTTATTTTAATTAAACTACCTATGTGTGATTACAATATTCCAGGTTCAAATGTGATATTAAATATTCCACTAAAATACCCCATTTATTAACATCACATTGCAATGTGACACTAATCGACTTAGGACATTAAAGTGTCCATTTAATATGCATTTATTTTCTACAATTTTCTCCCTATTTGAATGAACTAAATTCAATTAAAGAACCCACATTTAAAAGGGCTCTAATTAATTATACTAAGTGATTAAAATCTTCTAACAAATATACTATATGTTTGTTATTTAAAATCATGCAACATACAATAATTAAAACAAGTAATTAAAACTGTAATTGAGATCAAATTGAACTTCTATTAAAACTGAGAGCCAAATTACAAGACAATGGTGACTAAATTGAAACAAATAGAAATTTACAGCCCAAAATACAAGAGGAATGGAAGAAGGGCGCAAGTCCCTCTTAACCCGACTCGAATCGTCCGAACTTGCCCCAAATCCGGTGCTTCAAAACGGTGTCGTATGGCTCAGCTTATAAAAGGTGTGACCCAAGCCCAACTCGGTCATTTGGCCGAGTTGCTTTCTCTCTCTTCAATCCCCTCTCTCAAAACTCTCTCAACCATAAACAAGAAAAACCCAAATTTTCACTCCCAAATGAAACAAAATACCCTATTTTGTTTAGTGTTCTTCATGAGTTCATACGAATCCATATGAACTCAAAGAACTCCGGCAACAAACCGCCGCATACGTCACCGCCTTTCTCCAATGAAACTTTGATGTTATCTGGCTACCGGGATTCAAATCCCAGTCACCGCAAGGCGATTTTCGGCCGCCGCCAATTTCGCCACACCAAAACCCTAACGTTCTAAAAATCACCGATTTCCTCCTTCGATGCTTCATAAACTAATTCCCGGCTCGATAGAGCCTCAATTCTTCCCCAAATCTAAACCTAAACTACTCGAAGCCCAGACCTATTCAACTCCACCGTGTTCGAAAAATCCCTGACCAATCAAACAACAACTCTGGCAACCACTTCTATTTTTTCTTCATTGTTTTTTATTGTTTTAGCTTTGAAACTGATTTTATATGTTTATTTTTGCAGATAATGAGATCGAGAAGAAATTTACCTCATCGGTGGTGAAAATTGAAGTTCTAATCTCTTCGGCGACGATCCATATCTTCGGTGACGGTTCAGCTTCATGGCGACGGATGAGCTTCTTCGGCAACTTCTCAATTTCCCGACTTCTCAAGTTCTAATCTCAATTCCCAAAATGCCCTTCTCTCTTTTTATTATGTTTATTAGTTTATATATTTTTAATGATTGTAATTAATTAGTAGTTAATAATCTAACTTTCTCTCTCATAGGGTATTTATACGTGTTAGACCGTTGACGTCATTGTTGATGTCAGCAAGACCATAATCTAGGTGAACATGCTTTTGATCAATGAGAGGGCGCCACGCGGGCTGGTTTAGGTGGGAAAAAGAAACACAGATTGGGTTTATGTTTATTTGGCTAGAATTGAGTGGGAAAGATTGTAAATTGGGCCTGAATCGGGCTTATGGGGTTTTTGTATATAAATGTGAATTTATAATATGTAATGGGTATTTATGTTATACTAATGGACTCTATGGACATTTATTCTTATTTAATAGACTACTATTTATATTATTTATTATTGTTATTTTTGGCTTTATTTATAGAGATGTATATGTATATACATAGGTGCCCGGACAAAATACGGGTATTACAGCTGCCCTTCTTTGTTCATTGTCGTGGAACAGGAATAGGGCAAAGACTAAAAAGAAGCGAATTTTGTCCAAACTATCTGACCATCAAAACCTGAAGTTGTTCTTTTGATTATAAAGTTCCTCAATCTTCTCTCTTTTGCTGATCCCTCTCTATAAAGAGATTGGACAAGAGAGTTCTTCTCATTATGAACCTCATCATCCAAGTATTCTTCAACGAACTCTTCTCATTAGGAATTATGTCTTTTCCAAGCGAACTCTTCTCATTAGGAGTTCTATTTTCGCTAGGCGAACTCTTCTTATTAGGAATTCTTTCTTCGTTAAACTCTTTTCATTAGGAATTCTTTCTTTGCTGGTGATGAATTCTCTACATTAGGAGTTCTAGGCGAGTTCTTCTCATTAGGAACTCTTTTTTTCCGGACGAACTCTTCTCATTAAGAGCTCTTCTTTGTTGGGCGAACTCTTCTCATTAAGAGCTCTGTGGTGAACTATTATCATTGGGAATTCTGTAGTGAACCCTTCTTATTGGGAATGCTGTGGTGAGATCTCCCCATTGGGAGTTCTTCATTCTTCTTGTAATATTGACCCACCTATCTACAAAGGTGTTGAATAAACGAGCTCTTCTCATTAGGAACTCATTGTTCTTCTTGAGAATGTTAATATAACCTGAAAAAGTTGAAACTGTCATGAATGTTTTAGTATTAATCATAAGGAAAAATATATGAATAAAACTTTGAAAACTCCTCCAACAAGCGACGCTGAAACTTGTTGCCTCATTTGAATCTTGAACAAGTTCTTCTTAATATTAACTTGACAATCTTTCTTCATAAGCTATCTATCAAGTATGAACCGATTCTTCTTATTATGAAATTCTTCATCTTCTTGGAAGTGTTGGACTATCCCTAAACGACCAAAGCATGAAGCTATTCTTCTGATTACGAAATTCTCCAATCTTCTCTCGAACCATAGAGTCTAAAGTTGTTCTTCTCATTATGAAATTCTTCATCTTCTAAGGTTTGGAATTGCTCCTTGAAATCTTTCATTTTCTGAGATTTGAAGTTGTTCTTCTTATTATGAAATTCTTCATTCCTTACTCTTTTGCTGGTCTATCTCTGTAGAGAAAGATTTGTTGAAACCTGTCTCTATAAACAGAGAGTTTAAAGAAATCTGCCTCTGCAAATGGAATATCTTGAGATCCACCTCTGTAAACGGCATGTTTGAGTAAATCTGCCTCTACAAATGGAATATTTTGAGATCTGTCTCTGTAAACGGCATGTCTGAAGAGATCTGTCTCTGCAAATAGAATATTTTGAGATCCATCACTGTAAACGGCATGTATGAAGAAATCTGCCTTTGCAAATAGAATATCTTGAGATCCGTCTCTGTAAACAGAATGTTTGGAAGAAATCCACCTCTATAAACGAAATATCTAGAGATATCTTTGTAATTCTTGTAAATTTCACTTGAATTGGCTCTGATCTTTGCTACTCCTTCATTAAGCCTTCTACTTCTGTTGCAATAATACCTTATCTCTTTAAATTATTCTTATCAAATCTTACTTTGCTTGATCTTCTTGAGTTTGGTCTGAAACTTTGCCCCAACAAAATTTGCCCCAAAATCTTGCTGTTGAGCTCTTATTCTTCTCAAGAAAATATTGACTTCTTTAGCAATCAAATTCCTTTTAGGCTCTGCATTCTTTCTTTTCTAATCAGCACTCTTATGCACAATGATGCCCCACCAATCTTTTTGTTTTTGGCTTTGTTATGTAGAATTTGCCCCTCTTTCATCATCTAGGGTAAATAAGTCCCTGAACTTTCCTCAAATCCTTGAACTTCTATCAAATCAATTCTTTAATGTCTTTAATTTCCTAAGATCTTTTGCTCCTCTTTCTTTGTGCATTGACCGACTTTCCCTTTTGCTTTGGAACACATGTGACTTAGTCTATTCTTTAAAATCTGAAGTTGTCAGTTGCGATCATTTCTTGTTGACTCTGCTAATTCCAGCTAAAACATGCAAAAACTCTAAATGTATGAGTTAGCATGCTCCTATCTTATGGATGCCTAACTATGTATGATGCATTATTAACGTCAATTGAGGACCACTTGGGTAAACTTTTATCTTCAGGAAAACTCAAAATTTCTTTGCTCCATCTTCATTAAAAACTATTTTTGCTGACAAGGTACCCATCTCACATTTAGGTTCAATATTCGGGATCTCTGCATTCCTTTGCTCTAAAGCGCCTTTTCAGGTTTTCACTTTAGATTGCTTTTCTCAAGGTGACCTTTTAGGTTTTTACTTTGTTTTTTTTTCTTTTTTCTATTTTTTTCAAGGCACCTTTTTAGGTTTTCACCTCGGTTTTTTCTTTTTCTTTTTCTCTTTTTCCCTTTCCCTTTTTATTTTTCTCTTTTTTTATTCTTATTCTTTTCTCTTTTTTCTTTTCTTTTTTCAAAAACCTTGACCAGGCTGATCATGTTACTAGAGAAGCGGACCTTGATGGATCAACAACTATTCATGTTTACATTGAGACCACCTAAGAAAATAATGAATCAAATTTCTTTCTCAACAGAAGAACATGGAGCTAGGAATATTCTCATTCAACCTGGGAAGTTTGAAGGATGACAAGGAATCCAAATGCAGTAATATCACCATGGCTCGACAATGTCTCAAAAGCATCTTCAAAAACTGTCCCCACTAAGATACTACAAGATAAGCATAGCAAATAGAAGCAATGATAGAGATAACAATGACGCTCCTTTGATCCACATAAGACAGAGAATGGACAAGTTCCTGCAAGCCATTTGCCGAAAAGCCAACTTGATCAAAGAGTACATGATAATGTGTTGGCCTAGTGGATTAATCACACCAGCATGAGCATAAAGATAAAAATCATTGTTCCTCAGGTGGAAGACTTTATTGTCAATATTAGTCACATGTTGCTCATTGTATGAAGGCCTATTTATGTGTACTTGTTGGAGTGGGATTCAACATTATCTTCACTTTATTCTTTCTTCTTTGCTATCAATGAGTCATGATTCCCAAAAGAGACCATCATATTTGGAACAGAACACATTCTTCTATAATGTTCTTTGTAGTATTGCCCCGCTCTTGAATTCAACTATCATCCTTGCTTACTTTCACATTCACAAGGTTCTCTTATCTTGCAATACCCCAGAAGATAATCTTTGCTTTTGAATAGGATGAACCCTTTGACAAATTGAACTTGCTGTAACCTTTTTTCCCCAAAAGATGACTCATGTTCTTCTTTGCCCTAGGGTTATCTGTGTTGCTTTCTTGCAGCTTTCGTTTGAATATTTCCAACATCCATAATTACGTCTCTTCCTCGACATACTTTTCATCATTAGCCAAGCATCGAGGCCACCTCCTGTTCTATCTTCACTTAGAGGATTAGTACATCATAATAATACCCACGAAATTCTTTGCTTTTATTACGTCTAATCAATTTATATGCAATATGCTTGTTGAAACGATAAGTGAAAGACTTAGAATATTATTTTAATAATTTTGAGAAAATGTAAGGATTTGATAAGTCATGGCAAACATAAGAAAACAAAACCAAAATTAGGCCATTGAATACCAAATGCAATAGAGCCCTTGAACCAAATTGGAAAAGATCAACTCAAATGTGATTCCTTCCAAATTATCAGAATTCCGAGAGAAACATTTCCCATATACCTAATTCTATCCCGTTTAAGTGGCACTCTGTACTTCACTATCCTTCCTTCTTTTTTGATCCCAATCAGGCATTAGGAGTTTGGAAATCCTTGAAGAAAGGTTAACCCTGATAAGCGGGATGTATTCTGAAGATAAACTTCTCTTACTTCAATACTTGTATATGATCAAAATGGTCTTTTAGGGCTTGTAATGGGGCTATGGCTCACGACTATGAAATAAAGGATATATAGGCTCAAAATAGTGTTTTAAGGGTGATGAAACCAAGGATAATTTTTCCAAATGAAATCTTATTTTTGCACTCTTTAATCTGAACATGCTCGTATGAAATTCTTTTTCTTTTCTCCTTTTTTTGTGGATCGCTCTAGACTGCCCATTTCTAGGTTTTCACCCTAGAGTTCATTTCTTTTCCTCGAGTACAAAGATGATCAAACCTCTACAATTCCTTCAGATAAAGATTGGAATGGAAAATCCCACATATATCCCTTGCTTTTCCTTGTAGTTTTTGACTTTGTGCTTTCTCTTTCATGTCAACAATTCTCAACTAGATTCAATCGACACAAACTTTCGTATACTTCTTTTTCTCCTTTATTTTCTTTCTTATTTCTTTCTTTTTCCTTTTCTTTCTTTTCTCTATTCTTTTTCCTTCTTTTTTGGTTTTGAATAATTGACTTCATTCAATTTGCCTTTCTTGCTCTTGTACTCAAAACATCAACTTTATTTCTTGTCCTAAATTCATAAGGCAGCACTTATCATAGTAGGATCAAAACCAAATACATTTCACTTGTAAACAAATCCATATTCTCTTTACCCCCAGTGTGAGGGTGATCATTGGTTTAGGTTGAAATGAAAGAAAACTATCAGGCTCAAAGGGGACAACAAATGATATTTTCCTTATTTTCTTTCTTTGTGAAGGGAAATGGAGGAATACCAAATGTCCTCCCATATACGGATATCTTCAAAGAAAAGTGGTCTTCAGGTGGTAGATGTTTTGAGTTATCACTTCACTTAAGGACCTTAGTCAACAATGCCTGAAAGAAAAATTCACCCAACTTTTGTATTTGGGATCTTCCCGTGACTCCTAAACACTCATTAATGTCTCATCGTTGGCCTAAATAACTTAGAAGATGGTCACATTTCAAAATTGATCTTTGAATTTGATTCCTAGTCTCTCATGCAATTAATATCCAAGGACCTGATAAAATAATAGGGAAGATATATACATATATGCATGGGAGAACAAAAACTAACCCATGACAAAGAATGAATGGAATATTAAAAGAATCAACGAATCAAATGTTTGCCATTTAAGAAAAAATATTTAGGAAACAAGCATCTCATACAAATAAATCGAATAGCCTCCCTTACAAAGGATCCCCAATGCTCGTAGGCAAAAGCGATTGAGATGGTTCAAGGTATTATTCAATAACAGTCCTAAAAGTATGGAAAAATCTCATGTGGTCCAACTATCAATCTTAAGTGAATTTAAGCCTCAACAATTCTTCATGCTTCATCTTATTTAGTATGTTGTTCTCACTGAGCGCTA
Organism: Hibiscus mutabilis; assembly: GCA_019671005.1. Lineage (NCBI taxonomy): Eukaryota > Viridiplantae > Streptophyta > Magnoliopsida > Malvales > Malvaceae > Hibiscus > Hibiscus mutabilis. Next base: position 31,010,219 of record CM033715.1, read on the forward strand.
TACTTTTCTGTTCTTGGCTTGATATGTTCAAGTTTTCAATGGACATGTCTGTTCGAGATTTTTTCGTTGTCAGCTATTGATTCTCTATCGATTTCACCCTTCCCTTTCTTCTCTTTCTTTTTTTAACGCTTTTTGACACTTGACTTTCAGGCATTCCAACCGTATTGAATCCAATTAGGTGAATACCTTTTGGGTTACAAATCTTAATGATCTGACCATCAGCATCGACCTTCAAAATCCCATGGTTTAGAAAGTTTTGGACTTGTCGCTTGAAAGTGTAACAGTTCTCAATGTCATGATCATGGAATCTATTATGATATTTACAATAATTCCCGATGCTGTAACAACTTGGATGATGAGGCTTTGAAAATCTGTCATGATGAGGCAAAGCTTCACGCAACTTGAAGTAAGCTCACGATAAGAGACATGAATGAGATCCGATTTAGTCATTAATTTTCCACTAACAAGAGTACCTTGAACATTTGACTTTGAGGTATTCTTCATTAAAGGAAACTTTGAGGAGGTAGGTGTCCAAATATTACTCCAATTCTAGTAAACCCCGAACTATAGCGAATTGCCCCTAAAAGACTGTTGTAAATTATTCCCCTTTCCTTTTATCCCGATTCTTCTAGCAATTGCCAGCCTTTTGTGGAATCGAGGTTCTTTATTCTCAAAACATAAATGTCCATTCCTGATGAGGCTGCTAACCATGTATTTCAGAAACATACAATCTTCCGCAGAGTGAATGAAATCTCTATAAGCATTTTTATGCTATAGAATGACTTATAAAACTTCAGTGGAACTGTCATCAACAAGGGATTTCATATAGGGGATAGCAATAGATCCAAATATGGTGTTGGGATAGAAATAATCGTCTCCCTTTTCTTGCTAAACCATTCAACCTCCTTACCTTCTATTTCTGTGCTTGTTGCCCCTATTTTCTTTGACGAGGGCAATTCCTTTGTGAGAAAATTTTTGGCATCAATTGAATCCTCGGCTTTCATCCCTTCAGAGAAACATTCTGAAAACATATGGGGTTCTGTAACTCTGTTGGGATCATCTTGTTCTTTGTCAGTCTCACATCCCCTAGACAATACAGGTTGGGAGCAATCATCAAAATTATGACTTTTACTTGAACATCCTGTATTTGTGTGCTTGATAACATCCAGTTTAACCCTATCAAATCCTGTCAGCGCACTGAGGCTAGGAACATCATCTTCAAAATCTATTTTCAAACTCTCTAACACATTGACTGATACTCTGACTATGCTATTCTGAATCTTTTTCAAAACTGATCCTTCAGGTTGAACCCTTGTATGAGATAAGTTTTCATCTTGATCACCAATGTTGATATTTCTAACTAGAACCTTTTTCCTTCTCAACCTCTATGATTCCAAGCAACGTGGTAGCTCGACTTACCACCTCATTTTGAGACTGATCAATCATTTTCTCCATACTACCCAACTGGTCCTCAACAACTTTTTGAGATTGCCTCACCCTAACAAGCCTATTGCCCATATTTTTGAAAATATTGGTTTTCAGCTTTCACGCTATTATTTGAAAAATAATGCAATATGATTTAAACAAAATGCAATTTTATGGTGTTATTAAAAATGCAATAATTTTTCTAAAATACAACATTTAAGCGATACAATGTATGAATGCACGAAGTATCGATTTCAATGACTAGTCTTTAGAGCAACATCCATTAGCCAAAATTTCTAATACAAGAAATAGACAATCTCATTATAGAAAGTAGCTAGCCATTATCCCTAGATTTATCACTTCGTTCTGCTTTCGAGATCGACGTTTGTCCTAGCTTAGTGCTGATGTCAAGGTGTTGTTACGGGTTCATAGCTTCAATGGATAAAATCTGCAAGAATCGGGTGACTCCCCGCGCATGGCTTCTGAACTTGATCATTTCATGATTCTACCTTTGGATAATCTGGATAGCTACTTCAAGCTCGCCTTTCAGTACCCTATTCTTCATTTATAGTGCCCCTTCTGAAGCTTTCAAACTAATCTTTCAAATGTTGTACGACACTTTTCAATTATGTCATCCTCTTTTCTAGCTCTTTATCTTCTAGTTAAAGATTGACTTTTCTTCCTCATTGTACCATTTCGATAGCTTTCTCTAACCGTAAAACTTGTGATAAAAATTTTGACTTCAAAGCTTGCCCTTCCTCTAATACTCGTTTGATCCAGCTGTTTGAATCTGTCAATTATTGAATCTCCTCTTTCGTTGCCCTTTTAGCCTCTACACACAACTTCACGTAACTGCTTGCATCCTGACACATCTTTTTTTTAGATACCGCCCCTTTCTTGGACTGAGTTTTCTCTGACTAGGTCCACACCGTTGTATTGCCTTTTCCTTGTTTATCAAATCCATTGCCCCTTAAGAACACTGCCTAACTTGACTGATCCTCGAATCAATACCTCTGAATATGCAAAATGATGCCAATTGTATAAAAAATAAGATAAAAAACAAAACAAAAAATAGTGTCAGTATGGTAAAATAATATTAAAGGCAAGAATTTAAATTGATACAATAAAACAGTTTATTGAACAAAGAAAATAACATGAGAAATGTATTTAAACTGGCAACACTTGTCCTAGGTCCCTGCCTAGCTCTAGTGGAGTGGGTTTCTAGATAACAGAATATGGGTTGTGTTCTAGACTCTGGGTTCCCGAATTGTCGTTACTGTCTATTGCGACATCAAGACATCAATTCGGTAGTATAGGTCCCTTATAACGAAGGCGTAACCTCACGGTGCATAAGGTTAGTATACCGGAAGAAGACAAAAATCCAAACTCAGAATTGGAGAGCATCACGTTGGATAATGTCTTTCTCCCACTTAAGGGTAAAAAGCCCGGGTCGAGAGCTTATGTATGAATGACAGATATACCATACACAAAAACTACCCCTATTTTTCCTAAAAATTCATCAAACAATTCTTGGAAGAAATTAAATTCAAATTATTGTTCGGAATGCCAAAATGCCACGTGAAACTAATTTTTAGGCCTGACTCTCTTTTTAAGTCCCCAGTGGAGTCGCCAAGCTGTCGCAACCATTTTTGAAACCAAAGTGTGGAAAAATAGCCCAACGGTTATTTTTTTTTGAAAACCAAGTTTTATTCATTTTATTTTATTAAATCATGAGAATCAAGGGTTTTCCATGTTAAATCCTTTATTTAATTTTGAAAACCAATTTGGAGTCGCCACCGGTCACTTTGGTAGACTGGACACAATAGAAACAACCAGAGATTCATTTTAAAACAATTCGAGTTCGGGAGTCGATTACGTGTGGGGAATGATCAACACTCCCACAAACGCCCGTTATCTGTAACATATTAATTTCACGTGGAATTTTGAGCAATAATTTTAATTTGATTTGATTATTAATTGTTAATTGAATTTCATTTCGAATGAAAGTATCCTTTTGTAAGAAAATACATTCTTATACGAATATAAGTTTTTGAAATATCCAGTTACGTTAGGAAATTTCAACTCATATTCAAAAATGTATCTCAACACAAAGGTTTAAATGCATGACAAATTATTTTGTTGTCAATTTTAAGCATAAACCTAATTGGGGTTCCAATTCATTCATTAATTAAAAGGCTATGAATATTATTAACTTTAGGTTTTATGTAATAACACCCAAACGATTGGGCACTACCTAGGCCCTAAATTAATAATATTCCTAATATTAACGTCATTAATTACTTAATCCAAATTTTAAATTTATTTTAATTAAACTACCTATGTGTGATTACTATATTCCAGGTTCAAATGTGATATTAAATATTCCACTAACACACCCCCTTTATTAACATCACATTGCAATGTGACACTAATCGACTTAGGACATTAAAGTGTCCATTTAATATTCATTTATTTTCTACAATTTTCTCCCTATTTGAATTAACTAAATTCAATTAAAGAACCTACACTTAAAAGGGCTCTAATTAATTATACTAAGTGATTAAAATCTTCTAACAAATATACTACATGTTTGTTATTTAAAATCATGCAACATACAATAATTAAAACAAATAATTAAAACTATAATCGAGATCAAATTGAACTTCTATTAAAACTGAGAGCCAAATTACAAGACAATGGTGACTAAATTGAAACAAATGGAAATTTACAGCCCAAAATACAAGAGGAATGGAACAAGGGCGCGGGTCCCTCTTAACCCGACCTGAATCGTCTAAACTTGCCCAAAACCGGCTCTTCAAAACGTCTTCGTATGGCTCAGCCTATAAAAGGTGTGACCCGATGTAATACCCCAAAATTTACTAAGTTGATTAAGGTTCATTTAGTACTAAGATAATAGCTTAAAAGCTAACTTAGTGACTAAAATGACAAAAATGCGAAAGTTGGGATTTCTTTAATTATGGGTTTTGGAAAGGGAATTTCTAAGGTTTAAAGGTCTCATGTAATAGATAGTGAATTGAATAAGGTATTCTTAAAGTTTGGTTGAATTCCAAGGAAAATTGGAATAGGAATTGAAGTTTAAAAAGGTAGTGACCAAAATATAAATTTTGAAAATTTTATGCCTAAAGTATACACTTTGGAAAAGTTTGGGGACTAAAGTTGTAATTTCCCAAAAGTTAAGATTTTTTATTTCATAAATAAACATATCACATAAGGGTGTGATTCGAATGCGGAATTATTGGTTCGATCTGATACTTCGATTATTGGAAAAATCACAGTTAAAGTTTAAGTGGAATTCGGATACCCGGACCTAACTGAAAATTTTTGAAACTTTGCCATATGATAGATAAAGGTTATAAAAGTCATTTCCATGTGTTGGAAATATTTTTAGTTCAATTCAAGATGAATTCTACAGTTTATTTCTGAGTAAAGGATTATTTATCGGTATATTGGATCGAATGAAAATTTTGGAGATTGATCCAAAAGCTATGGAAAATTCATAAAATGTTATTTTAAGAATATTTTATTATAGTTTATTGGATTCCAACTAGATTTAGTTGAATTTTTACAAGAATGACAAACTAGTAAATAAAAACTAGTTTGAGGGCAAATTGGTCATTTGGCCCTAATGGCAATTTTGAAATATTTAAAAAAGCTATAAGGGAAATTTTGGAAAGAGAAAATGGAAGATTAAACCTTGGCCCTTGATTGATGATAAAATCAATCTCAACCATTGGATAAAAAGGGCAAAAATTGTAATTTCACTATTAAATGAATTTAATAGATATATGTGTAAAATAATGGTGAAAAGAGGAAGATTTTGTTCATCTTTTCCAGCCAAAAACGTAAGGGCTAGGGAAAGAAAGAGAAAAAAATTTCCAAGCTCGATTCAAGCCCCGAAACTCGGTTTTCAGGTAATCTCTTCAACTACAAAGTTGTTCTACTTTTCAAGCTCTATCTTTTGATGTCAATAATTTATGGAATCCATGCTTTATTGATGAGAATTTACATGAGAAAGAAATTAGGGTTTATGGATCAAATTGGGGCTTTTGAGATTTTATGATTCCATGATTGAATTCAAGTTGAAATCAAGCTAGTATGACGTTAAAATCATGATATTGAGTTGGGATTTAAGTTCTACATGTTTTGATTATTATGAAGATGATTAGGGTTTATGGATTCAAGTTTAATTTATGGTTTGTAATGTTGAATTAATGATCTAGTAAGCTTGAATTGTTATTTGGAAGCAAAACCCTAAGCTAAAGGTATAATGACCATTTCGGTAAGTTTAAAAGTTAGAGGACCAGATCTTATTTTTATGATTTTGGTGTGTATTTATGTTATTAATGATGTTAGAGACATGAAATTGAAGTTATAATGTTAAATTGATGTTCAACCGAATTAGTGACCATTTTGACAAATTGTCAAAGTTAATTGACCAAATTGAAATTGAAGTTTTGTATGGGGGATAAATCTGATTTTTAGTTGTAATGATGGAATTAAGGTATTAATGTTGAATTGAGGACTACATTTCAAAGTTAAGAAGCTCGAATCCTTATCTTTGCATTTTAGTGACTATTTCGGTAAATAAGGAAAATTAGGGAGAATTATTGTGAATAATTATTTGGTAAAGAATGTGATGAGTTGGTGGTTTAGAGCTAGTGATTGGACTAAATTGAAAAGTAGAGAAATAAGGAGAAGTTAGTATAAAAGTTGAAGTTGTTTATGAAAGTTGTGTAGAAAAATTGGTTTATGGTAGTAACTTTGAAAATTCACCATAAATTCTACAAAAATGGTTAGAAGGTGAATTTTATACCGATGGAAACATTTGTTCGTCTAGTTTCGTGTCCAATAAACGGAAACTGATTTTGAGTTCCGAGTAAAAATATATGAATTTTTAAGTGGTGAAAGGTTAGAAAACAGTATAGCAGGCTGTTCCGAAATTCAATACTGGAAATTAACTTTGAAAATTTGTCATAAATCGTACAAGTTGAATTTGGGCTATTAATTTATATGGTTGAAAAGCTTATTGAATCTAGTTTCTTTCAGAACAAACGGAATCAAATTACGAGTTGTAGATTATTTTATAGAAATATTTCTTTAAAGGTAGTGCAATCTGCCAGAAAATGAGAATTGATATATTTTGTATCTAAGGTTAATTAGTAAGCTTGAAAGAGGTTAATGGAAGTTCAAATTGGTCACTGAGGACCAAATGAGTTTTTCGAAAAATACAAGGAAGGAAGGAAATTTTGGAAAATTTTGTATGTTCGAATGATTAAGTTTGATATCATATTTAAAATATTGTTAGATTTAAATCTAACAATTGCTATTTATATTTATAAAGTTTGATCCGAATCAAAAGAGGGTTCGTGGTATTATGAAGGAAAGGATCAAGTAGAGCTTAGTGAGGCAAGCTAATGAATGGCCCAGGTGAGTGCAATTGCATACATGTCATACTATATTGATATTTTATACATGATTGGGATGGCTTGCGATGAGCCTACCTTAATTTTTATTGTTATAATATTTATGTCATTGAACATATGATTGACATATACGAATATGTCAAGAAGTGGAATATAAAATGCATTGATCACATGATTATTTATATTGGTAAGTTGAAATGTTGATATATATATATATATTGATATATGTTGCCATTGATGAAATAAGTTGTTTACCATCTACAGAAGGATATATGGAAAGATAATGAAATTGATTTATTGCCAAGATTTACTATAGAGAGTTACAGTAAGGTGGCACGCCATTAGAGGTCTAGCAGTCAAGGACTGCGTGTAGCTACACACCGATCTTCGGATCTATATGTTTACCGACACTTTATGTATCTATATGTTTTCGGCACTTTACGTGTTTACAAGTTATTGTCACTTCGGTGACTAGTACTCAAGGAGTACCGACCTTGCATACTTAAGTTTCTCTCTATACATAAAATTATATTATAGAGAGTTACATTATAGTGACATGCCATTAGAGGTCTAGCAGTCAATGACTGCGTGTAGCTACTCATCGATCTTCGAATCTATATGTTACCGACACTTATGTGTCTATATGTTATCGACACTTTATGTGTCTATAGGTTTAGTGTCACTTTGGTGACTAGTACTCTGGGAGTACCGATCTCGTATACTTAAGTTTCTCTCTATTTAAAATTCTTGGGCGAAATGATTAAAACGAATCAAAGGAAAAGGATGATAAGCTTGAAAGCTTACAGATGGAAATGGCAACGGTATCGGTAAGATCTAATCTTATCACTTTGATATATGCTGTTACATATGAAATTATTTATGTTTATACACATAAAAAATGGTAAGGTGATTATATGCATTATTAATCATTTAAATTGATATTTATGTCAATATTGCACTCTATTAAGAATTATTGCCTCACTAAGTTTCATACTTAGTGTGTGATTGTTTCACACGTAGATTAAGTTGGAGCATTTGAAAAGGAGTCGAGCTTGCTGGTCAAGCTTCAATCTGCACAACATCAGTAAGATAATCTAGCTTATGATAATTTCTAGTGGGCATGTAATTATTTATCTACTGGTAGTATATGAAGCATTAAATTAGATTAAACGATAGATCATTGATCAGTTCTATAGATGAATCATATATGGATAAAGCAAGATAAGGTATTAGTAATATGAAAGCATAAACTAAAGTAGAAAGGAAGTTTACTTTGTTAATATGAATAATCGACAAACTTAAAAAGGTAGTAAAGTGTGTTTAATCGGTTTAAATTTTATTTATCGGCAATCGCATAAAGATTTTAAAATCAAGAAAGGGCTTAGGAAGTGAACCTATTTTTCACCCCAAATTGCATTATCGTTTTAATAACTGACTAATATGTTTTACAAACTAATTCAGGGTCGAAATCAGCCAACTACACATAATTTATGATTTCAAGAAAATCGAGAAAAGAGTGAAATTAATAAAGACAAGATTTATATGTATAAACAAGTTTTTATAAGTCAAGATTTCTTTAAACGACTCCGTAACATCTTTAATGTATATTCGGTCTACGAGTATACGTTAAGGGTGTTACACCGAAGCCCAGCTCGGTCATTTGGCCGAGTTGCTTTCTCTCTCTTCAATCCCTCTCTCTCAAAACTCTCTCAACCATAAACAAGAAAAACCCAAAATTTCACTCCCAAATGAATCAAAATACCCTATTTTGCTTAGTGTTCTTCATGAGTTCATACGAATCCATATGAACTCAAAGAACTCCGGTGTCAAATTGCCGCATACGTTGCCGCCAGATCCTCTGCCGCATTTCTCCGATGAAGCTCCAATGTTATATGGCTACCGGTATTTGAATCCCGGTCGCCGCAGGCAACGTCGACCGCCGCCAACTCTGCCACACCAAAACCCTAACTTTTTAAAAATATCCAATTTCCTCATCCGATGCTTCCTAAACTATTTCCCAGCTCGATAGAGCATCCCTTCTTCCCCAAGTCTAAACCTAAACTACCCGAAGCCCGACCCTCTTCGACTCCACCGTGTTTGAAACATCCCCGACCACTCAAACAACAACTCCGACAACCACTTCTATTTTTTCTTCACTATTTTTTATTGTTTTAGCTTTGAAACTGATTTTATATTTTTATTTTTGCAGGTAATGAGATCGGGAAGAAATTTACCTCATCAGTGGTGAAAATCAAAGTTCTAATCTCTCCGGCGATGATCTATATCTCCGGTGACGGTTCTGCTTTATGGCGACGGTTCAGCTTTACGGTGACAGACGAGCTTTTCTAGCAACTTCTCAGTTTCCTGACGGTTCAACTCTCGGGCAGGTACATTCCCGAAATGCCCTTTCTCTCTTTTTTATTATATTTATTTGTTTATATATTTTTAATGATTGTAATTAATTAGTAGTTAATGATCTAACTTTCTCTCTCATGGGGTATTTATAGGTGTCAGACCGTTGACGTCATTGCTGACGTTAGCAAGACCATAATCCGGGTGAAAATGCTTCTTATCAATGAGAGGGCACCTCGTGGGCTGGTTTAGGCGGGAAAAAGAAAAACAGACTGGGTTTATGTTTATTTGGCTAGAATTGAGTGGGAAAGATTGTAAATTGGGCCTGAATCGGGCTTATGGGGTTTTTGTGTATAAATGTGGATTTATAATATGTAATGGGTATTTATGTTGTACTAATGGACTCTATGGACAATTATTCTTATTTAATAGACTACTATTTATTTTATTTATTTATTATTATTATTTTTGGCTTTATTTATAGAGATGTATATGTTTATACATGGGTGCCTGGACAAAATACGGGTATTACAATATCATACTACTTTTTATTTACGAGAATTTTGATCACCAGAACCAATTTCATCTATCATGCTTCTAGCATGATTTACACCCATTTGCTCTAACATGTTATCCTTTTGAGAGTTCAATTCAAATTTAGAGCATTTTTTATTGATATAAGAGACTTGATTATCCTTATTAGGTTCGTAAATATATCTGGCAGTTGATATGAAATAACATGAAATATCTTATGAACTTTTGATCTAGATACGAGGATCTAGTTTATTATAATTCATTTTTCTTCATCAAGCTGCTTATAACCTCCTATGATGTTGAGAAAAATCATGTCATAAATAATCCTCCAATTAATTTTTAAGAATTTAAACATGAAAAGAGACTCATACTCAATATATATTCTCAACCCTTTTTATATACCCATTTTGTATGTTGTGGTGGAGCAATTCTGTTAAGATATTTGTTTTGATATAATAATTGAAAAATAGTTTTGGACTAAATTGAAAAGATTTCAAAAGAATTTTTAAGTCCAAACAACTTGAAAATATGTTTGATGGGCTTTTATAAGGCTTTGGAAGGACTCAAAATGTTTTAAAGTAGCCAAACTCATGTTTTCAGCATGACCGTATCGACACAGTATACCCTATATCGATACACCTTAGGGTTTTAGTTACAGTAACCTTCCTTCTGCCAAAACTCGTATCAATACAGGCAAGTCTGTATCGATACAGTAGTCAAGCGTTTCGATACGCCTTTTGGTGTTTTAGTACGCCTACATGTCAAACCCCCCAACAGCTATTTCCAAACAAGGTCGTATCAATACACCTTCAAGTATATCGATACACCTTCAAGTGTATCGATACACCAACTAATGATCCTCAAGTCAACAATCATATGATCAAGAAATGTCTTAGTGCTCAATTTGTCAAATTTCTTGTATAGACAACACTTGTGAGCTTAATTGTAAATGTATTAGGATTTGGGTGAGTGCTTAAGAGTGCAAACTATCTACCTTGTGAGGATTTTACAAGTTTGCTTTTATTTCTCTTGTAAAAAAAGGTTTTACTCAAGCTTTGGGCTAGAAAACTTTGAGTGTGTAAGGGTTACCTCCTTAGCCTAGAAAAGGGGAAGAAATTCAAGAGTGAATTTGTTGAAATCCTTGGTAGGGAATTTAACGTAGTGGATGTAGAGCTTGGTTAGAAGCTCGAACCACTCTAAATTCTTTGTCTCTTTTCTATCTTTTTACTTCCACCACCATCACCCAAATTACATATTCTCCACCACTTGGAAAACAATTCGGTTAAAGATATTAAGCTCCACAATTGGTATCAGAGCAAGGTCTCTTTCATCGGATTAACATCCTAAGAGTCGATCCACGATGAGCTCAAGTTATTCCTACATCAACCAAAGTCATGGCACAATCCATCGATAGGCCACCATTCTTTGACGGGACGAACTACTCTTATTGGAAGAATATGATGATGTACTTTATGAGAGCCAAAGACTACCACCTTTGGGACATTGTGATTGATGGTCCGCTCGTGCCACAACGAAGCAAGGCGAAATGAAGTACGGATGATTGCAAGAAGATGGAGCTAAATTGCAAGGCCTTGCACATTCTTTTTTGTGCTTTGAGCCCAGATGTATATGCAAAGACGTCTTCTTGTGAAAGTGCCAAGGAAGTATGGGAAAATCTTGAAGTCACATACAAGGCAACAAACGAAGTAAAAGAGACTAAGATCGGTCTTCTCAACCTTGAGTATGAGAACTTCAAGATGGAACCGAATGAAGACATCACGAAGATGTTCGATAGATTCTCCACCATCATAAATGGACTCAAAGGCTATAGAGAAATCATTTCAAAAGACAAGCTTGTCCGAAAGCTTCTCTACTCTCTTCCCGAGTCACGAGACTCAAAGAAGACCGCCATCATCGAAGCCAAGAATCTCAAGACCCTAAAGCTAGATGAACTCATGTGGTCTATTCTCACTCATGAAATCATGAAGAAAGGAAAAAAAAGAGGAAAAAAATAAGGAAGAGATAAAAAGATAGGGAAGAAAAAGATCATGGAGCTAGGCATTAATGTGAATGCCATTGCTCTCGAATCCTTCACATGCCAACATGTAAACTCAATTGGAGAGGATAGTAAAGAAGAATAGATGGCCAACCTCTTCAAAAGATTCATCCGATTTATGAAAAAAGAAAAAGAAAAATCAAGGATGAAGAAGAAGAGGTCAAGATCTTCAAGCCATACGAAGAAGGCTTATGTGGCTACTTAGAGTGATGATGACTCCACCGAAAATGAACAAGCCAACCTTTGTCTCATGCCCATCGAAGAATATTCAAGGGTAACTTCTAATTCACCTACTTCTAGTTCATATTCTTTTGATAAATTACAAAAAGCCTATGATGAATTGGTTTTTGAATTCAGGGCTTTATTTTTGAAAAACAAAAAGTTGATTTCAAAGTTGAAAACAAAAATGATTTGCTTTTGAAAACCAATTTAGAGTTTGAAGCAAAATTTAAAGATTTTGAACTTAAAGTCTTAAATTTACAAAATTTGCTTTAAAGTTTAGAAAAAGATCATCAAAAAGAAGTGGATGATCTTAAGAAAGAAAAAGTTTTGATTTCCAAGGAACTTGAAAAGAAAAACAATTTTAGAAAAACAATTTTGGAAAATCAAACTTTTATCAAAGACAATCTAGTGCCCCTAGATTTTTGAATGGAAAATGTTTTAGAAGTATTTGGGTTCCAAAAGAACTAATTACTTCAAATAAAAAGGATGAAATTGTGAAATGGATTCCTAAGGGGACTAAACTTTGTGCTACCAATGCCTATGGATCCAAAGCAATTTGGATACCAAAAATTACTTGATTGTCTTATTTTATGCGTGATAGAGAATGATCAACAAAGTACAACATTAAAGGGAGCTCCATACACACAAGAAAGATCACTTGAAGAAGGAAGGCTTTACATCCTACCTTTGGTTCAAGTGGTAAAAAATTTAGTTGAATTTATTTGCTTTATTTTGCTTTATTTATTTTAATTCAACTAGGTAATCATAAATTGTTGGACTAATCATGTGTTTGATGCTTGAGTAAGGGGGAGCTATTTTTAAACAAAACTTTTATCTTTGTCAAACTTTGTTTTTAAACCTCCATTGTTATATTGAACTTAAAATTACATATTTCTTTTTGATATAACAAAAATGGGAGAATTGGTTTAAAAATTGATTTTTCAAATAAATAAGGGGGAGCTTTTATCTCTTTTGAATCTTTAATCTCTTATTCAAAAATTATTTTATATAGGGGGAGAATCAGAAACAATTTTTCAAGTTGGTTTTATTATATCAAAAAGGGGGAGATTGTCAGGATATTTGCTTTGATATAATAATTGAAAAATATTTTTGGACTAAATTGAAAAGATTTCAAAAGTATTTTTAAGTCCAAACAACTTGAAAATATGTTTGATGGGTTTTTATAAGGCTTTGGAAGGATTAAAAATGTTTTAAAATAGTCAAACTCATGTTTTCAGCATGACCATATCGACACAGTATACCTCGTATCGATACACCTTAGGGTTTCAGTTACAGTAACCTTTCTTCTGCCAAAACCCATATCGATATAGGCAAGTCCATATCGATACGGTGGTTAACCGTTTCAATACACCTCTTGGTGTTTCGATACGCCTACGTGTCAAACCCCCAAACGACTATTTCCAAACAAGATCGTATCGATACACCTTCATGTTTCCAGGCTCAACAGCTCTTTCCAAAAGAGACCGTATCAATACAGGTACCTTGCGTATCGATACACCCTGCATCAGATTGGGAAAACTACATGGAAATCAGCCCCCAACGGCTAGTAACTCATTTTGGAAAGTTAAAAAAGACCCTTCATGCTCCAAGAAACAACTAATGATCCTCAAGTCAACAATCATATGATCAAGAAATGTCTTAGTGCTCAATTTGTCAAATTTCTTATATAGACAACACTTGTGAGCTTAATTGTAAATGTTGTTCAAGTGTATTAAGATTTGGGTGAGCGCTTAAGAGTGCAAACTATCTACCTTGTGAGGATTTTACAAGTTTGCTTTTCTTTCTCTTGTAAAAGAGGGTTTGCTCAAGATTTGGGATATAAAGCTTTGAGTGTGTAAGGGTTGCCTCCTTAGCCTAGAAAATGGGAAGAAATTCAAGAGTGAATTTGTTGAAATCCTTAGTGGGGAAGCTAAGGTAGTGGATGTAGAGCTTGTTTAGAAGCTCGAACCACTCTAAATTCTTTGTGTCTCTTTTCTATCTTTTTGCTTCCACCACCATCACCCAAATTACATCTTCTCCACCACTTGGCAAGCAATTCGGTTGAAGATATTAAGCTCCACAAATTCAACTATATATTGCACATTCAAAAATTCTAAAATGGGAAATAAATGGCTTCTGACCAAACTCAAACATAACGGGGAATTTGTTATAACTCATTGGTTTTATGCGTATAAGTGTTGTTGTATGTGAAATATAGATAATACATGTTTTGTTTCATAGTTTATCTATTAAAAATGAGGCATTCAATAAAAATTCTGTTAAACTATTTTGTTCAGAATCAATATGCTTTATATCAGTTATTTCAACTGATATACAATATAATCTTTAAAATCCTAAAATATAAAGTAACCAATTTTAGCAAGACGAATAGTTTTAATTGAAAAATCTGAAAATTTTCTTTTCTAATCAATATCACAAACTTCTAGTTGTAAGTAAAGTAACTAATCTTAATCAATTCCTTTGAGAACAAGCAACACAAAAGCTTCAAGTTCTTTTAGCAAGTAGAATTTAATCAATCCCTTTGAGAACAAGCACTACAAGAACTTCAAGTTCTTTTAATAAATGTGCATGTGATAGTTTTTCACATCATTATTGATCAGGATGGTCTAACCGATCATGCCAACTAATATGTATATTTATGAATTTGTAAACTTTTAATTTACCATAACATGTGGTTCAATCTCAGTCATACATGTGTAGTACAAACCCAAAGTTGTAGACAAATTTTCAAAAACTTTCTTATTTTCTAGAGTTATATCCATAATTTGGAGATATTCAACATCCCTTTCACTAATAGTCTCAATATGATATCTATTTTTGCAAATATCTTTAAAACCCAAAAAGTTTCTTTACGAATTGTAGACAAATTTTCAAAATCTTTCTTATTTTCTTGAGTTATATCCAAAATTTGGAGATATTCAACATCCCCTTCACTAATAGTCTCAATATGATATCCATTTTTGCGAATATCTTTAAAACCCAAAAAGTCTCTTTACGACTTTGGTGAGTATAACGCATTCTAAATTTGAAATTCAGTTTCATTTGGTAACAATATATTTGCTCTTCTAGAGCCTTCTATGTTATTAGTACTTTTGTATATAATACTCACATTTTTCTCTTGCATTTTTAAATGAGAAAAATATTTCTTATGCTTAAGAATAATAATGGTAGTTTCACTATCTGCTAAGCATTTACCGCATATTAAAATATATAAATATGTAAGAAAATATAAAAATATAAAAAAATAAATTAAAAGATCAATAGTTTGGGTAGCAATATATTAGCTTTTTGGAGCATTCAACTGATTTTTTCGCTACCAGAACTTATATCAACATTGGCGTATCTCATTTTCCCAATGTTATCTATAATTCTTAAAGGATTATTTATGAACTCTTATTGTTCTCTTGTGCAACTCTATGTTTCCACTTATGGTGGTGAGAATAAATATTATTACCATTAGCGGTAATTAATACGATATTGACTATATCCATAATTATTCACCTTTCAAAAATGTGTTTTAGTTCATTCAATTCGGGAAATGAAATAAATTTAATAGATCATATATCTTTACATATCAAATAGCTTCATTTTTTATGCAAAGCTAATGTCTCAATACCTTTTATTGCTCTTTTGGAGCCATTAATAATTTCCGTACTTTCAGAAATAGAACTCACATAAGCTTTTTCATTATCAAGAAGGATAAAATAAATTTTACAAAATATTCAAAATAAAAATGTAAAACATAACAATTATTATGTAAAGTAAATTGAAATAAAAAATTAAACAATTAATTATTCCCTTCAAGGGTTATAAGGAAGTAATTAGAAGCCGAAATATCCCTTTGTTGACAAAATAATGCTATAGCACAATCTTACGTGTAACTAGACACGGTCAACAAGAAATAAAGTGATAAATATCGAGTATCGTCTCCATAGATATTAATTTGAGCCACTTTTCTTAAGTTATTACAATTGTTTTTAAAGAATTAATCGAGAATAAAGTAAAGTAAAACAAATAAAGTAAATGCAAACAAATGAATAAACTAAGTAAACAAGAAATAACATGTTATAAGAATGATGGCAAAAGATGGTCATGGGTTATCACTATATCACACAAATGAAAATATAATGTTATGGCATAATTCAGTTAATCCCTATTGTTGAGCAGGTTTAAAGTTGTCAAAAACCTTTGTCGATAGCAATGCCTAAGAAAAAATCTCTAAGTTCCTATATGTTTATAGTGAATCTTCAGTTAGCATACCTTATGAAGTACAACCCTTAGCTCATGTGAGGCAAAATTACTTATGTCTAGATTAATTTTACACAGACTTCTTTTGTCGAATCGTCTCTCACACCACCCAATTTCAATCTAATCTTACTTAACTTTCTTAAGATAATTAAGCAAGTAATGCCCTGGCAATAAATTGTCGTATTATTGTAAAGTATATAAACATGAAAAAATCATTGAATAAACAATAAGAATTATCTGAAAATAAACCATAAATTAAAACATCATCAAGCTTTTAATTGCAATAATCTCAATCATGAAAAAGTTTAGTTCATGGCTGGCTTCAATAATGGTATCAAGAATTCTTTGATGTAGCAAAAGCCTTGAATTGAATGTCTTCTCCTCTTCTTCTCCAAAGGTGGAGGATTCTCTTTCGAGAATAACCTCTCCTTACTGCTACTTTATGCGTTAAGTGCAGCTCATTTCTGCGTTTTTCTATATTAGATCCAGCTCCCCTTCTAAATATATTTTCATTGCGTTTATAATTAGTGGAAACCCTAAGATTTTTTATTTTTGCCCCATTAAATGTCAACCCTGGAAAAATAAGGGAATCTCATCACATGCTTTTAATAAAGAGAATAAGGGCCTATGGTCTAGCTGTACTTCTCAAGCCATCATCGTCTTTTTTTGCCCAGAAATGCCACAGCAAATGCTCGTTCAGCTCCACTGTTCCCAGCGTCGTTCTGAATTCAAATCTTCATGCATCATCCCGACTTAACGTGGCAATCTCCTGGAAAACTGGTTTGGTAATTCATCCTACAAAAGAACAGCAAAAACAACAACAATTTTCCCACAAAATAGAAAAACATAAGGCCAAGCCCACTAAACAAAAAACTACGAAAATAATACAAGAATATGTAAATATGCAACTAAATGAGCCTTAGTCTAAACAATAATCGAAGTAAAAGGATACAAAATATATTATTTTTCACACTTATCACCCTTCAACGGTTATAAGGATATAATGAGAAACGAATTATTCCCTTCAAGGGTTATAAGGAAATAAGTTAACGAAATATTCTCTTTAGCAATTTAAGAAAATCAACAATTTCCAAATGAGTTACACCAATATCATATTCGTCATTTTCGCAAATAAAATTTGTTTATATTTTCTTTCATCATTCAATGATTGTTGATAAGGATCCACAATATGTTTCGGCGTACGACACCAAAAATTTCTACCATCGCATTGGTAATAAAAGTATTCTACTTTCTTATAATGATCTTTATTACTCTTGGCATTCTTATAATTCCACTTCTAGTGGGTATAAGTGTTCTTAAAATGACCATCTTGTCCATGTTTATATTCATGGCTTCAATCTTGATCACAACTACTAATGTGCCTTTTCTTCTTTCTGTTATATAATCTCACTTCCACTTTAGGGAATAGAGTGGAGCCGATAGGCCTTTAAAACTTTTTTCACGATATTGTGTCTCCAAAATAATATTATTTGCATAAAAAGTAGAGTATGTTTTTTCTAATATATCTTCATCGGTGATACTCAGAACACATAATTTCAAATTAATTTAAAACATAACTACGTTTTATTCACTAACTAGGTAGTGAATTATCATGTTTGCATTCACTTCAGAGTAAATAAAACAAATCTAATAATATATACTTATTTATTATACTCGATCCACTTAGGGAAAGCATAATAAATTTATTAACCAAATTAAATTACCACGTGTAATATAGAATTAAATATAAAATAATGTGTGAAGATACTTATTCGATATGTCAAGACTCGGTGCAATGATATCCTGAAGTTCTCCCATACGATGCAACCATCACTTTGAATTTGCAATAAGAATATTCATAAACCCTTTGCAATGTAAGAACGAAACTTTTTTTCTTCTATTAAAATACTTCATAATTTCTCTATTACAATACTCTAAATTTTATAGTTTCATTCTCATTACTACGCATGTTGCACCGATACAGATACAAATAGGAGTATAGGTACAGAAATATGGACGAAAAACGACAATTTTTAAAATTATAAGGTGCGGGTACATTAAGGGTACGACAAGTATAAAATAAGTTTTATATTCTAAAAATGTAAAAAAACAAAAATTCATAATTAAAATCATGTAACATGGTATCACACATACTTATATGCTTATAGTTGAATCATGTGAGTAAGAGAAAGTCGAAAGAACTAAGAAAAAACCAGAAAAGTGTAGGAGAATAGAAGAATAAGAAAAAAAAAAGGAGATGAAATACTGTAGAGTACCGAAGCTGTACCCAATATATTCCCGGTACGGGACGTAACGGGTACATGGTAATGCACTAGATTGAAGTACTCGTGCTTCATAGATTACTATTGTGAACCCAAACATGGCGTAAGTCTACATTATCTATAAAGGTTCTTATTACGAGGGAAAAATTAATCTAGGAGAAATTTTTTTCGAGAAAATGACAGAAAATTAAAGGTGATTAATCAAAAGATTTAAAATATTATACCGAAATAATAATCAAACAATATATCAAAATAGACTTGACTTAATATAAGAGTGATTAACGAATCACTATATCAATATATATAAATAAGCAAAACATATCACACTTTCAAAGCTAAGTTGAATATATGGTAGATGTAGTCACCAATATCAAATTGAATTTTTTTAGATTCACCAACAAGATCTACGGTAATTTAGCGAGATTGTGCTAATAATATGCCGTGAATAAAGTAAAAGAAGAACAAGAATAAGAGAGATAAACTTGTATTTATTCTAATGATAATGGAGTTCTAATCACAATGGACATCCACATAAATAAATACGCATAATAATATAAATTATAATTCAATATTCAAATTATTAATACAATAATAAAAATATTTTTATTATGTTTAATTACTAAATCATTTAAAATAGTATGAATTATCTATAAATATATAAATTTGAATAGTTCAAGGATTATTTATCTTATACAATGATAATGTGAAAATAATTTTTACAAGAAGTGTTCAGATAATATCAAATGTTCCATTATTTATTTTTTAAGTTTTAAAATTTACTTAAAATGTTTTTTTTTAACAAAGCCGACTTCATTGAAACATATAAAGGAAACAAACAAATAGAAAACAAGGGGAGGAAGGAAGACGCAACAAACCGAGTAATATAACAAACAACAATAACAACAACAAAAAAACAAAACAATCAAAGGAAAAGGACAACCAAAGAACATAAAAAAACATGGATGAGGCACAACTAGCCATCAAGCCAAACGAAAACCGAAGCAAAAACTAGAGCCAACGGGGTCATCTACCACTGTATGTCAATCCGGAGGTCATTGAAGCATAAGCCTGGGGTTGGAATGCAGTAAGATGTGCCATCAACAACCAACGCTCCAAGATTTGAAGTCGACGAAAGGTGATGGACAAAAAAAACTGGGCCGGAGATCCATACAACATCCTTCAAATGACGAGAAGAAAGCTTCAACCAACACCGAAAGAGCCGAACCAAGTTCCCCGAGACCGAGGGGAGGACAAACAATGAGAAGAGATGAGAAGTTTTCATTCACGCCTGTTTCCGCATATCCACCTCACAAAAAGGTCTTGAAAGAAAGTCATGGTCGCCGAAAAAATTTCTCAAATGAACGAACCAAACATGTGCATCAAAGCATCAATTCAGAGAGAAAAAAGGAAGTCAAGACTCCATAAGGTGATGGGGAAAAGAGAGGAGAGGAGAGGAAGAAAGATGACATAAGATAAGAGAACAACTGCCAAAAGAAGCAGTGGTCAGCCGCCTCTAGAGTTTCAAAACGAAAAGTTAGGAAAGGTAAAGATAAGTCAGAGGATTCTTTTTAGTGAAAGAAGGTTTTCTTAAAGCACATTAAAAAAAAGACACTTAACATTATTTGAACACTACTTCTGAAATTATTTATTCATTGGCTCTGTATCAAACAGTGATTATAGTTTAATTAGAATAAGGATGAAATTCAAGATGAATACAAATGTATTTCAATATTTTATTTGAATTTATCTATTCCAAATTTTTATTTAACTTTAATATAATAATAATTGAAATTATAATGAAAGTATGGTTCACGATAGAGAAATTATTAGATGAACCTTGTTCACCACGTCATCCGTGGTCCAACCAATTAGGTCCGTTAATCTCAAAATAACTATCTAATAACTACCCACTCTCTAATTACATATAGGAAAGAGGTGATGATTCACCTTGAAAAAAATGAGATGGACGGACTTGATTTGTTGGAACCACGGATGACGTGTTGAACATAGTTCATCTAATAATTTTTCTTCACGATGAATATAGAATGTGCAATAGTTGTCATGTTTTATCTATTCATTTTTAAGTTTTAAAATAATAAAAAATATTTTTATGCTTAAAATGATTGAAATAACAATATGTTGTTTATTTATACATCTGAAAAGTTTAAATTAAAATGGATATATAATTTATGATGAATATAAAATTGCTATTCAATATTTGTTAGAATTTATCTATCTATTTATTTTTGTACTTTCAATATAATAATGAAATGTATAGTTTAAACTTTTATGGAGTGTAATTTAAGATGAATACAATGTATTAGAATATTTTTTTGTTTAACCACCGGTTTCTAATCTATTGGTTAACTAATCTGGATAGAGTATTGTAGAAGCCCATTATGGGAGAGACCTTCCCAACCCAATTGCTCAATCACAACGTCATTCGAATCCTTAATCTTGCTTAAGGGATCACCTCATCCCACTAGGCCAACTGATTGTTGGTGGTAACAATAAAATGTTTTAGAGAGACATAAAATTTATATTATAGAATTTTATAAAATGATAATGGTTCCCTATATATGAATAAAACTCAAATTTAATAGAAAATACCCTAATAAAAGTTGTTAATAAGATCCACTAATTGACTGAGTGCCAAAGATACTCATGTTGTCTCATCTTGTATGAGTTCAAGTTTCGATATTTATATTGGAAATGTAAATATCCATCTACTTAATCAAAAATGGTAATAGTATAAGCCATTTCATTAAAAATTGACCTTTGAATTTTGTTACAATATTATTAAATTTCATAATTTAAATTTTGGTTCCTTAAATTTTAAAAGATATTAAAATATTTTGAAATTTATTGTTTGCATAACAAAATTTAATTCAGTCAATGAACTTTCAATTTGATGATTCTTAATACTTAATTTGTTTTTTTTGTTTAACCACTAGTTTCCAAGACCTTTCCAATCCAATTGCTACATTCACAATGTCAAGATTCGAACCTCCGACCTTGCTTAAGATATCTAATGTCTCATCTCACTCGACCAACGAGTCGTTAGTCATACTTTTTTATTAGTTAAATGTTATTTACCTTTGTTATACCTATAATAATATTTGTAGGACTGATTCGAGCCCCATCAATCGCCTTCAACAATCACTTTATCTCTATGATGTGTCATTCTATGGTCTTGGAGTAATAGGGTAACTAATATCTCTTCCCACTAGACCAAGAGTCACTCTATCTCACCAAGTCTCTCTCAAATTCGCTTTACTTTCTATACTAGAGTCATCATTGCTCCTAATGTGACCATTGTTAACGACTTTTCATCTAATTCAAAAGGGATTATTGTACTAACTGACCAATCCACCGTCATTAACCACCATAAACCAACATCAACAACTTTGAAATAAATGGATGAAATATCTAAAGATATTGATTCCTCTCATAAAAGATGATAAATTATTCTCTCTATCGTTCTTTTTAGGGTTTTTTAACCTTGTCGCCCTCTCTCAAATCTCTGTCACCTACAACTTTGCTTTTCTTCTTTGATTGGTGGTGTGGATTGTAACCTTGTAATTAGAGTTTATTTCTAAGTCAGTAACTAGTAGTTTAGATTTACTAGAAGTCTTCTTTAAATTAGAAATAAAATCTTATTTGTCTTCTTTAAATAGAGATAAAGTCTTATTTAAATTAGAGATAAAAGTACAGTTTTAGCTATACTAAAACTCTGTAATTGCCTATTTAAAGGCTCACCTTATACACATTTGAATAAGAATAATAAGAGAAAATACAGAGAAACACATTGTTCTCTGTTGAAAATATTATTTTTGTTCTATCGTTAAACTCTAGCTTTTCATATTCTATTGTTCATTGTTCACTGGCGTTCATCTTCTCCGGCCACCATGGCTCCTTTCTCACATGGTATCAGAGCCACAGACGATCCTGACACTGGTTCTCTTCCACTGCCGCAGAAGGTCATGAAACTATTTTTCTTCCATTATTGACAAATCATCGGATCTATCCGGTGAAGAATGCCTAATTACTTCCTCTGATATTCACCCCCATTCAATCACAAGATGCCTGGTAGTGTTCTTTTAATGGTTCTATCTTAGCCATCCATTGTAAAAGATAGGGAAAGGTTATAGTTTAGCCTTAAAAACTATCCGGTTCTATCTTATCCATCCATTGTAAAAGATAGGGAAAGGTTATAGTTTAGCCTTAAAAACTATTTAGTTCTATCTTAGCCATCCATTGTAAAAGATAGGGAAAGGAATTTACATGAAAGATCAAAGCTGAGTTTTTAGTATATGTAACTACAAGATTGAGGGGGAGTGTAGATTCCTGTCATCACAACCTACACTTTTCGCATCAGAAATCCAGTTAGGAAGTGTATACTGGAACATCCAGTAGAGAATCCTGATATTCCAACTGATGCATCAATCAAATCAAAGTCTCTCAAGAAAGGGGAGCATTTTTTCTCTAAGGAACAACACATGAAGCTTGAGTTGCTGTAAAAAAATTAGTAAAGATAAAATTGTTGGGTTTTTTTTCTTCTTCTTTTTTGCACAAGGCATCACATCCAAGATCCCAGCTGGTTCTCTACTACGTTTACTCACCAGCATGAGGGGGAGTGTGGATTGTAACCTTGTAATTAGAGTTTATTTCTAAGTCAATAACCAGTAGTTTAGATTTACTAGAAGTCTTCTTTAAATTAGAAATAAAATCTTATTTGTCTTCTTTAAATTAGAGATAAAGTCTTATTTAAATTAGAGATAAAAATATAGTTTTAGCTATTCTAAAACTCTGTAATTGCCTATTTAAAGGCTCACATTATACACATTTGAATAAGAATAATAAGAGAAAATACAGAGAAACACATTGTTCTCTGTTGAAAATACTATTTTTGTTCTATTGTTAAACTCTAGCTTTTCATATTTTATTGTTCTTTGTTCACCGGCGTTCATCTTCTCCAGCCACCATGGCTCCTTTCTCATATGGTATCAGAGCCACAGACGATCCTGACGCCAGTTCTCTTCCACTACCTTAGAAGGTCATGAAACTATTTTTCTTCCGCTACTGACAAATCATCAGATCTGTCCGGTGAAGAATGCCTAATTACTTCCTCTGATATTCACCCCCATTCAATCACAAGATGCATGATAGTGTTCTTTTAATGGTTCTATCTTAGCCATCCATTGTAAACGATAGGAAAATGTTATAGTTTAGCCTTAAAAACTATCTGGTTCTATCTTATCCATCCATTGTAAAAGATAGGGAAAGGCTATAGTTTAGCCTTAAAAACTATTCAGTTCTATCTTAGCCATCCATTGTAAAAAATAGGGAAATGAATTTACATCAAAGATCCAAGCTGAGTTTCTAGTATGTATAACTACAAGCTTGAGGGGGAGTGTAGATTCCTGTCATCACAGCCTACATTTTTCGCATCAGAAATCCAGTTAGGAAGTGCATGCTGGAGCATCCAGTGGAGAATCCTGATATTCCAACTGATGCATCAATCAAATCAAAGACTCTCAAGAAATGGGAGCATTTTTTCTCTAAGGAACAACACATGAAGCTTGAGTTGCTGTAAAAAAAATCAGCAAAGATAAAATTGTTGGGTTTTTTTCTTCTTCTTTTTTGCACAAGGCATCGCATCCAAGATCCAAGATGGTTCTCTACTACGTTTACTCACCAGCTTGAGGGGGAGTGTGGATTGTAACCTTGTAATTAGAGTTTATTTCTAAGTCAGTAACTAGTAGTTTAGATTTACCAGAAGTCTTCTTTAAATTAAAAATAAAATCTTATTTGTCTTCTTTAAATTAGAGATAAAGTCTTATTTAAATTAGAGATAAAAGTATAGTTTTAGCTATACTAAAACTCTGTAATTGTCTATTTAAAGGCTCACCTTATACACATTTGAATAAGAATAATAAGAGAAAATACAGAGAAACACATTGTTCTCTGTTGAAAATACTATTTTTGTTCTATCGTTAAAATCTAGCTTTTCATATTTTATTGTTCATTGTTCACCGGCGTTCATCTTCTTCGGCCACCATGGCTTCTTTCTCACAAGTGGTCGACAACCAATCTTAGTATTGGTTGTCGACCACCGGCTTTATTATTTTTTTGTTTTTTTATATTTTAATAAGAATGTATACCTTTGTGGCACGCGTTTCCTCTGTCCTTGTGATACGTTTTCTTTGAATTTTGTGGTTTGTTTCATCTATCCTTATGGCATGATTTTTAGCATACTTTAGCAGTCGGTTGATGCTCATACAAAGATCTTCACGATGCTAATCTCTGATTATGTAATACCCTAAAATTTACTAAGTTGATTAAGAGTCATTTAGTACTAAGATAATAGCTTAAAAGCTAACTTAGTGACTAAAATGATAAAAATGCAAAAGTTGGGATTTCTTTAATTATGGGTTTTGAAAAGGAAATTTCTAAGGTTTAAAGGTATCACGTGATAGATAGTGAATTGAATAAGGTATTCTTAAAGTTTGGTTGAATACCAAGGAAACTTGGAATGGAAATTGAAGTTTAAAAGTTTAGTGACCAAATGTAAATTTTATGGCTAAAGTATAAACTTTGGAAACGTTTGGGGACTAAAGTTGTAATTTCCCAAAAGTTAAGGGTTTTTATTTCATAAATAAATAGATCACCTAAGGGTGTGAATCGAATGCAGAATTTTTTGTTCGATCTGATACTTTGATTATTGGGAAAATCACAGTTAAAGTTTAAGTGGAATTCGTATACCCGAATCGAACTGAAAAATTTTGAAATTTTACCATATGATACAGAAAGGTTATAAAAGTCATTTCCAAGTGTTGGAAATATTTTTAGTTCGATTCAAGATGAATCCTACAGTTTATTTCTAGGTAAATAATTATTTATCAGTATATTGGATCGAATGGAAATTTTGGAGACTGATCCAAAAGATATGGAAAAATTCATAAAATATTACTTTATGAATATTTTATTATAGTTGGTTGGATTCCAACTAGATTTAGTTGATTTTTTACAAGAATGGCAAACTAATAAATAAAAACTAGTTGGAGGGAAAATTTGTCATTTGGCCGGAATGACAATTTTGAAATATTTAAAAAGTTATAAGGGCAATTTTGGAAAGAGAAAATGGAATATTAAATCTTGGCCCTTGATTGATGATAAAATCAATCTCAACCATTAGATAAAAGGGCAAAATTATAATTTCACTATTAAATGAATTTAATATTCATTTAATTGATATATGTGTGAAATAATGGTGAAAAGATGAATCCAACAACAAATGTGAGGTCTAGGAAAAGAAAGAGAAATTTTTTTCCAAGCTCGATTCAAGCCCCGAAACTCGATTTTCAGGTAATCTCTTCAACTACAAAGTTGTTCTACTCTTCAAGCTCTATCTTTTGATATCAATAATTCATGGAATCCATGCTTGATTGATGATAATTTACATGAGAAAGAAATTAGGGTTTATGGATCAAATTGGGGCTTTTGAGATTTTATAATTCCATGATTGAATTCAAGTTGAAATCAAGCTAGTATGATGTTAAAAATCATGATATTGAGTTGGGATTTAAGTTTTACATGTTTTGATTATTATGAAGATGTTTAGGGTTTATGGATTCAAGTTTAATTTAGGGTTTGTGATGTTGATATAATGATCTAGTAAGCTTGAATTGTTGTTTGGAAGCAAAACCCTAAGTTAAATTATGTAGGGATCATTTCATAAAATTGAAAAGTTGAAGGACCAAATCTAAATTTTTAGAATTTGGAGTGTATTTATGTTATTAATGATGTTAGAGATAAGAAAATGAAGTTAGAATGCCAAATTGATGTTGAATTGAATTAGTGACCATTTTGACAACTTGTCAAAGTTAAGTGACCAAATCGAAATGGAAGTTTTGTATGGGAGCTAAATCTGATTTTTAGTTGTAATGATGGAATTAAGGTAGTAATGTTGAATTGAGGACTAAATTGCAAAGTTAAGAAGCATGAATCGTTATCTTTGCATTTTAGAACCTATTTCGGTAAATAAGGAAAATTAGGGAGAATTATTGTGAATAATTATTTGGTGAAGAATGTGATGAGTTGGTGGTTTAAAGCTAGTGATTGGACTAAATTGAAAAGTAGAGAAGTAAGGAGAAGTTAGTATAAAAGTTGAAGTTGTTTATGGAAGTTGTGTAGAAAAACTGGTTTATGACAGTAACTTTGAAAATTCACCATAAATTCTACGAAAATGGTTAGAAGGTGAATTTTATACCGATGTAAAGATTTGTTCGTCTAGTTTCGTTTCAAACAAACGGAAACTTATTTCGAGTTCCGAGTAAAAAGATATGAATTTGTAAGTGGTGAAAGGTCAGAAAATAGTATAGTAGGCTGTTCCGAAATTCAATACTGGATATTGACTTCGAAAATTCTCCATAATCGTACAAGTTGAATTTGGGATATTAATTTATATGGTTGAAAATATTATTGAATCTTGTTTCTATAAAAACAAACGGAATCGAATTCCGAGCTGTAGATTATTTTATAGAAATATTTCTTTGGAGGTACTGCAAACTGTTAGAAAATGAGAATTGATACACTTTGTATCTAAGGTTGATTAGTAAGCTTGAAAAGGGTTAATGGAAGTTCAAATTTGTCACTAAGGACCATAATGATTTTTTGAACAATACAAGGAAGAAAAGAAAATGTTTGGAGATTTTGTGCTCAAATGATTATATTGGACAATATGTCCAAAATATTGTTAGATTGGGATCTAACAAATATTTTACTTATTTGAATTATGAAGTTAAGTTCGAATCAAGGGAGGTTCGAGGTACAATGAAGGAAAGGATCAAAGAGGACTTAGTGAGGCATACTAA
Organism: Hibiscus mutabilis; assembly: GCA_019671005.1. Classification (NCBI taxonomy): domain Eukaryota; kingdom Viridiplantae; phylum Streptophyta; class Magnoliopsida; order Malvales; family Malvaceae; genus Hibiscus; species Hibiscus mutabilis. Next base: position 31,037,679 of record CM033715.1, read on the forward strand.
TACATGGCTCAGGTGAGTTCAATGCATACATAACATTATAGATGGATGTTTCATACATCACCGGTAGGACTTGCTATGAGTCTACCTGGTTTATATATTGTCATGATAATTATGTCATTGATCATACATTTGACATACTTTAAATATGTCAAAGGTTGAAAATAAATGCATTGATCACTAGTTATTGATGATGATTTACTATTAATGTTATTCAGTTATGAACTGCTTCATGTTAATATAAATTGATATACATTGCCATGGATGAAATATTTGATGATATAAAGCCCAAGTATGATATAGAGGTTCAAAGGTATAGTTGGCTAGCCATAGAGTCATAAACAGCTGTATAAAGATTCTAAGCACTTCAGGTAAAGTGCAAATTTTATAAATACTCAATAAGAAGTATACTCATGCATTGTTTGAGTGTACGGACTTATTACAGGTGCTAAGCACTTCGGAGTAATTTCATAAAAACTCAATGAAGGATATATTGTATACTCCGGTAAGTATACAGAAGCACTTCAGTGCTAAACACTCCCAGTAGAGTGCAAATAATATACATACTCAAGAAAGGTTGGGTATGGGGGGATGACTCGTGTACATAGAATCTCTTAATTCGATACCTTGTGCTAAGTAAACTAAACTGAAATAAAAAAGTAGAATGATAAGCTTGAAAGCTTCCAGACAGAGTTGGAAAAAGGTATTGGTAAGCATTGAAAGCTTACGGATGGAAATGGCACCAATATTGGTAAGATCTAATCTTATCACTTTGATATACATATATGTTATTACATATTTAATTATGTTAATGAGCATGTAATGGTAAGGTGATCATATGCATTATTAATAATTAATAATTAATATTGAGATTGATATTATGACAATTGCACTTAAATTTGAATTATTGCCTCACTAAGTAAATACTTAGCGTATAACTATTTTACACGTAGGAAAGAAGAAATGGTTGGAGTAGGGAGCATATACGGACATCATCAATCAATAATAGGTACATCAGTATTAGTAAGATATCTTTTGATACTATTTGATATTTACTAGTTGGCATGTATATTAAAAGGGTATGCATGCTCTGATAGAATTTGTATTTTATTTGGTATCTGGATGAATTTTAAATCAGACAGTTTTATTAATTATATCAAGAAAAATTAAATTGATAAGTTGCTGCATGAAAATAAATTCGATTTCAAGATGAAAATATTATTTTTAAACTTTACACGAATAACTAAATTTGTAAATAAAAACTAAATACATTGTAACATTTTTAAAGAAACAAAATTTTACCGAGTTACAAATGTAGAGGGTTTTACAAATGTTTTGTGATATCTCTGACTCATATTCAGCTATGAATATGGGAAAAAGGGTATTACAGATTATGGTTCTGTCGGTAACATTAGAAAGATGGATCCCCATTCGATTGTTGGTTGGTTACCGATGTAATTAGACATGGGTAGCGGAGCAATCTGCCAGATAGCTTGGTTCGCTCACCACTCATTTTTTACCCCGTAAAGCGTCTCGTTTGGATAGAGACAAGGAGATTCAGGAAGGTTTCTAGATTTTAGTATGCTAATCTCGATAGAATTGTCTGCTTTTCTTTGCACCATTGTAAGATACTTTTAGTAGATTTGTCTTTTTTTTTTCTCTTTTTGATATATTGTGTTGTATTATCTTTTATTGTCATTAATAAAATTCAGTTGTTATTGTTAAAAAAATCAGTTGATTAGCACAATAAATTGATTAATACTTACCTTAACAGTATGTATGTCACTGTAACTCATCCTTTGACATTAACTGCATTAATTGAAAAAAATAAAAATTGATGGTATTTCCTTATATTGGACCAATATAATTTTCAAGTCACAAATATAATTAATAATCATATATCATCTTTCAAACTAGTTACATTGTAATTACACAATAAATTATTTTTAATGGTTTAAAGGTGATTACAATGTAGTATATGTTCATAGATATTCTTAATCCTTTGACAATGCACACACACACACCTTATAGACAAAGCGACTTGAACTCGAATCTTTTAGGATGAACATCATCATCTTTTTCACTGAGACCACTTGTTAGGTTTGTAATAACCCATTTTTATCCGGGTTACCCAAACCCGAATCCAAACCTACCCGGATCCAAACCCTAACCCAACCTAGAAACCAAAACCTAATTTCTAAAAAAACCCTAATGACCTAACCCTCATCCCACCACTGTCGCCGTACTCCTCGCCGTTTACCATTACCGGCAACAAACCACCCATATCCAAAACCTCAACCCATAAATCAAACTAAACCCTAAAAATAAAATATAAACCTAGATCACCCTCTGTCAACTAACCCGTCCACCATACACCTATATTCCAACTCACCATAACCTGCAAAATCTCACTCATACCCCAAAAATCTGCCCCCAAATCTGGCTTTTTCATATTTGCAACAAAATAAAATAGGGGAGTTGTTATTTTGGTTGATAAAAAACCGAAAGCAAATGTAAATGAGGGGGAGATTTTTGAATAAAAAACAGAGAGATATGGAGGATTTCGGTTCAAACAAAATCAAAATAAAATGGGAACTTGTGTAAAAATCTGAAATCAATACAAGTGAAGGGTAAAATCCTCTTCTTGCCTGTTGAAATCAAAGCTATTTTGTTTTTTTTACTTATTTCGAATCTCAAAACAGAATAGGGGAAGACAAGAAGTTTGCCTTACCGTTCAAATTCCCGCCGTGATGCCGAGCCGCCGATAAACGGCATGCAACGACCAGCCGAGTGTGGGAGTGGCGCCGTCGTCGAACTGAAGGCTGAGAGAAAGAGGGATCTGAAAGAGTACTTTAGGGTTTCTTGTGTTTGATTTAAAATGAAAAAATAAAACAAACCCAATTTTAACCAGTTAAGGTGAAACGGTGTCGTTTTGACACCTGACCCGTGCGGTGACCCGTTAACCCGGGGAGGATCCGCATACTTTCAATGGTCAAATTACCCAATCAGTCTCCCAAATTCTACTCTATTTACGTTTTTTGTTCATGGATTAATTACGCACGTAGTCCCCCTACTTTCAACCCGCATTCCTATCTGCCCCTTGTTTAATTATGCTTCCGGTCCCTCTTCTTTCCATGCGCGTTTAATACCATCCTCTTTTGCTTTTTTACAGCATTCAATTTTCATTTTGTTTCAATCTTGTCACTTCTGTTATTAATGTTGTTTTTTTAGTCTTTCAGTTATGTACGTTTGCATTGTACCTCGATGTTTCATGCATCTCACACTTCTATCCATGCTTTTTATATTTTGTTTCATTTTAGTCATATTTTCATATTATTTATGCCATGTAATTTAATTCTCATGCACTTTGATACATGCATTTTTATTAGCTTCATGTTGTAAATAATCAATCCATTCATTTTAGTCCCTTTTGTAATATTTCATGCATTCTAATTTGATCCATGCATACTTACTACTATTATTATTATTATCATCATGATCATCATGATGATCATTATTATTATTATTATTATTATTATTATTATGTGTTAGATTCGTTTTATTTATGCGATTGATATTTATGTATTTATGTTAGATTAGTATTTTATTATGTTAGTATTTATTTATATGTTTATCGCATTATATTCATGTTTGTCATGTTTTAAGTTGCATTCCGGATATATATATTATTGTCAATGCGGAGCCCTTTTATCCGAGCGTAAACAGGGTCAATATCAGGCGTAGTGATAGTGGTTGGGCGTTTACTCTCGAATAACGGGGCCTTTAAAATCTACTCGCACTTATAACCAAATTTTAATTTAATCATCACTTTAATCCGGAAAAGTCTAATATTAATAAAGCGGTAATTATTAAAGTACCAATTTTGGGCGGTGTGGGGGTGCTAATCCTTCCCATCCATAACCGACTCCCGAACCTATCAATTTTAAATCTCTGGTTTTTACGGTGTCCGGTCCACCTTGAGTGGCCGGTGGCGACTCCATTTTTAAATGAAATATGGACATCGCTACAGATGGCGACTCCGCTGGGGACATTTTTTTTTGGTTTTCAAAAATAAAAGAGAGTCGAGCTTTTTAAATAATTATCGCTATACTAATATTGGAAATTCTGGATTAAAGTGACTATTAAAGTAACATTCGGTTATAATTGCGCGTTTATTTTAACGCATTTAAAATTTTGCATATAAACCCGTCCTTTTAAGTGGGGAGAAAACGCTAATGCTTTTGTGAGGATATCGTTCCTCCGTGTAGGCCTAGCAAGTACCTTCGGGGCTCGAGTACCTTATGTTTTCGTAAGGATATCGTTCCTTTGTGCAGGCATAAGCGAATGGGTCCCCTTGAATTGAACTCGGTTGAAAGGAGCCTATAATGGGTGATGACCGGGGGCCTTGCTACTCTTAGTAGGGGACAGCAAGGACAATTCGGGTACCTGTTAGCACCAAAACTGCATATAGTAAGCCGTAGGAGCCAACCTTTTAGAGCCATGTCGGTACTCTGCCCGTTAGTGGTCACCCTATTTAGGCTCTGGTACCTTATTTCTTGTTCATGAACAGTTTTAATTACTTTATTTTGTTTACCATTTGTTTTATTTAATAATTTTATTTAGTACTAACTCGTTTCATTTTATTCTCATCGCATTGATTTCACCTGTATCATTACACAACATCACCGCAATCTTGATTTTGCATCGCATCGATTTAGGACACATTTTGCATGCATATACATTCATTTTCAAAATAAGAAAACTGATTCTAGGGGTGCGCTATGATAGTGATACTGGATAAAGTAGAAGATCAGTCAGCTCAGCATCCATACGGAACCCGGTACAAAACAAAGACGGCGAACGATGAAAGATTGAAAAAAATTGAGCAAGATCAGAAAAAATTGCAAGCGAACATAGCCAAGCAGGTTGAGGAACAGTTGGCGAGAGTCCAACAGGATATGAGGGAACAACTTGCAAAGTCACAACAAGACATGCTGGGCCAAATGGCATAAATGATGGGATTAAAGCTTCCCGAGCTTAGAGAGGCCTCTGTTGTAAATCCCACTGCAAATCCTAAACCCACTGTTGGGGACGAGGATCTTATGTATCCTCTGGGGTTCACGCCCATTCAAACCAGGATACAACTGGAAAATCAACCTCGGGTGATCATTTCTCGGGGAAAATCTTATCTACATCAGGCCGATACTTTGATCCCTATAAATCAGCCATCTGCATCAGAAGTTAAGCCTAGGGGCAATCAAGCTAAAAATTTTATCTCAAAAATGGATCATCTGTTTGAGACCGAGAGGCTGAAGGTAGAAGCTTCAAAGGAAATCGAAGATCGATGTAAAAGACTCGAAGAGAAACTAGAGGCTATGTGAGTAGAGGATACCTTCAGTGGGTTTGAGGCCAATGAACTCAGCCTTGTCCCAGATTTGGTGTTACCCCCGAAATTTAAGGTCCCAAAATTTGAAAAGTATGACGGAACCAGCTGCTCTCCCACTTACCTTACTATGTTCTGTAGGAGGATGACCAGATACGGCCGAGATGACAAGTTGTTAATTCACTGCTTTTAGGACAATCTGTCAGGATCTGCTGCCCGATGGTATAATCAGTTGAGCCGCCATCAGATTAAGTCATGGAAAGACTTGGCAAAAGCGTTCCTAGGACAGTACCGGCACGTCGGTGATATGGTACCAGACCGTTGGAACCTACAATATATGAAACAAAAATCAAATGAAAGCTTCAGACAGTATGCCCAACGTTGGAGAGATGTGGCAGCTCAAGTCCAACCCCCACTCAACAAAAGAGAGACGATGGTCATATTTGTCCAGACTTTGGAGGGTCCAGTCTTGGGTCGCTTGATAGGCAATGCGACTACCAACTTTGCTGACCTTGTGTTATCCGGGGAGCTCATTGAGAATGTCGTCAAGACTGGCAAACTTGATGATGGAGGTAGTTTGTCCTAGAAAAAGCCCTACCATGCAAAGAAAGATCATTAAGTAAACTCTGCGGGAGTTTATAATGCTAGTTATTCTAAGCCTATCACAGTTGTGCAACCTAAGGCCATGTCAAGTGCTCACAGTTCCTCAAGCCAAGGCTCTGGTCAGAGGAAGAACACTGAAAACGTAGAATTTACTCCACTACCAGTTTCTTATAGAGAATTGTACAAGCAATTGTATGATGTCCACATGGTGGCACCTTTTTACAGAGATACAATACAACCTCCCTTCCCGAAATGGTATGATTCCAATGAAAAATGCGATTATCACACGGGACAGGTTGGCCATACCATTGAAAACTGCTTTGGTTTCAAAAAGTTGGTGGAAAAATTCATTAAGCTTGGGGTGGTAAGTTTTGATAACTCAACAAGAACGACTACAAGCAAAGACCCTTTACCGAAGAATGAAGATGCCAATTGAGGGTGCGTTGAAGGTTTTTTTTGAACTGAACCATGTTTTAATCCAACTTAAGTATTGCATTGTCTTGACCATAGTAGGCCCTCTTGTAGTTTTTATCACTTTCAGAGTAATACTTTTTGTAAGCCAACCTCACCGACTTAAGTACGATGGTGGTGAGAGTATTTTGTAAGGGATCAAAACTACATGTAGCAATGCAAACATCTTTTGTTCGTATATGAGTCTTGAATATCCAAAATACATCTCCCTAAAGTTTCAAATTTGCTACAAGAGCAGTGTTAGATGATGTCATGTAATGAACAAAATTTTGGGGCATCCACTCAGATGAAAGCTGATCGAACCGAGGACAAAGTCGAGGCACTACCACATGAAAAAACCAAGATCCTGACGGGACCAGTGATGAGTCAGGGCATCCCTTTGAGGACAAAAAAATCATGTCACATTCATGCATGTAGTTGCATTCATCTTGGATTAAACCATTTTTGCATACGTCATACATTTAGATTAAGTGCATACACTAAAGTCACCATGCATTTAATATAGACACATGCATTTAGACACAAAATTAGATACATTCATGCAATCTTGCTTGTACATAACAGGTATACGGAAAAGACCTAGTACCTTCAATATGGGGGCAATGATAAGAGGGCCAACCCTAGTCTTGAAGGAGGCCAAACACGAAGAAAATACTGAAACACCTAAAATAAAAGGTACCAGCGACAAAATCTTTGACAATTACTGACCAATGTTTTTTCTTTTGTAGGACTTTATTCCTCCGACGATGGTGTGACGAACGTCAACATTCTCCCGATTTCTACTATTGCCAATAGAAATTCTTTCCAGATCCCGCCCTCTGTAGATAGAAAAGCAGCATAAATTTTCTAGACATTGTCTCGCTGTCAGTGGCGTAGTCATCCAACATCTTGCAAATCATGCCTCCGTCAGTGGTGGTACGCCAACTTATCCAGATCTTGCCTCTGTCGGTGGTGTTGCAAATCAAAATTTCCATCCAAATCCTATCTCTCCGTTAGTGGTGTAGCGGGTCTCACATTTTGCTGATCTAGTCTCTCCGTTAGTGGTAGCATATCAAAAACTATCCAGAATTCGTATTCGTCGGTGTTGCATATCAGATTTTCCATTCGGCCCTACCTCTCCGTCGGTGGTGTAGCGAGTCTCACATTTTGCTAATCTAGTCTCTCTGTCAGTGGTGTAGCAGATCAAACCCTCTCCGGTCTTTCCTCTTCGACGGTGTTGCAGCTAGACCAAACTTTTCCTTGAAATTTGTTTTTTAGTTACAAGAAAACGATCAAAAAATCAAGTAAAAATCAAAAAGCAAAACGAAAAAATTAAAAAAAAAAGTCAAAATGAGCTTTCAACCAAATTCTGATCATGCCTCTTCGTCAGAGTCGTAGCTTGATCACACAAAAAGAACAACTTTCCGATCTTGCCTCTTCGTCGGTGTCATAGCTAGATCAAATCTTTAGACCTTGCCTCTTCGACGGTGTTGTAGCTTGGTTAAATACAACTTTCGGTTCTACCTCTTCGTCGGTGTTGTAGCTGAACCTAATTCACTAACTTCCGGTCTTGCCTCTTCGTCGGTGTTGTAGCTAGACCAAATTCACTAACTCTTGATCCCGCCTCTTCGCCAGTGTCGTAGCTGGATCAACATTACTAACTTTAGACCATGCCTCTTTGTCGGTGTTGTAGCTTGGTCAAAATTTACCAACTTTCAAGTTTTGTCAATGTTGTATCTAAAAAAAGATTTCTAAAAAAAGAGCAAAAAAAGAAAAGAAAAAATGAAATAGGGAAAAAAAGAGAGCAAAAAATGAAGAAAAAAAATGAATGAAAAAGAAGAAAATTTTTTCAATTTTTGATATTACCTCTTCGTCAGGGTTGTAGCTGGATCAGACATTGGAATTTTCATCCATCGGTTTTTCCTCTTCGTCGGTGTTGTAGCTGAACCAAATTTTCCAAATTCCGATCATGCCTCTTTGTCAGAGTCGTAGCTTGATCGCAAAGAAACCAACCCTCCAATCTTGCCTCTTTGTCAGAGTCGTAGCTGGATCAAGTCTTCAGACCTTGCCTCTTTGTTGGTGTTGTAGCTTGGTCAAACCTAACTTTCGGTTCTGCCTCTTCGTCGGTGTTGTAGCTGAACCAAATTTACTAACTTTCGGTCTCGCCTCTTCGTCGGTGTTGTAGCTAGACCAAATTTCACTAACTCTTGATCTTGCCTCTTCGTCGGTGTCGTAGCTGGATCAACATTACTAACTTTAGACCATGCCTCTTCGTCGGTGTTGTAGCTTGGTCAAAATTTGCTAACTTTCAAGTTTTATCAGTGTTGTATCCAAAAGAAAAGAAAAAAAAGCAAAAAAAAGAAAAGAAAAAAATGAAAAAACAAAAGTGAAAAAAGAAAAAAATGAAAAAAATGAAAAAAATGAAAAAAAAAGAGAGAAAAAGCCAAAAAAAGAAAAGAAAACCAAGTTTCAATATTTTGATCCCGCCTCTTCGTCGGTGTTGTAGCTTGATCAAAATTTACCAACTTTCAAGTTTTATCAATGTTGTATCAAAAAAAAGGAAAAAAAGAAAAATTAAAAAGGGGAAAAAAGAAGCAGAAGAAGAATGAAGAAGAATGAAAAAGAAAATGAACTTTCAATCCTTTGATCTCGCCTCTTCGTCAGAGTTGTAGCTGGATCAAACATTAGAATTTTCATCCATCGGTCCTGCCTCTTCGTCAGTGTTGCAGTTGGATCGAATTTTGTAGACCCTGTTTCTTCGTCAGTGTTGCAGCTGGGTCAAATTTTCTTTAGGCATTATCGTCGTCAATAACATAGTAAGCCGTACTCATATTGCTTCCCCAACAAACAACCCCCCCCTCATTTTGAAGGTTTTACTTACCCAAGAGTGACAAGGTGGATCAATCAAGACAAGAAAGAAGACCAACATCAAAGAGAAAGAAGATCTACTAAAGAAAGAAGACATACGTTAAGAGGAGAAGCTTAGTCGGACTAGGTGAAATGGGTCATTTTTAGTCTTTGCTCCGTTGTCATTACATAACAACGAGGAAAGAGGGGCAGCTGTAATAACTCATTTTCATCTGGGTTACCCAAACCCGAATCCAAACCTACCCGGATCCAAACCCTAACCTGACCCAGAAACCAAAACCTAATGACCTAACCCTCATCCCACCACTGCTGCCGCCAGTTTCAACCACCGCACTCCTCGCCTTTTACCATTACCGGCAACAAACCACCCATATCCAAAACCTCAACCCACAAATCAAATTAAACCCTAAAAATAAAATATAAACCTAAACCTAGATCACCCTCTGTCAACTAACCCGTTCACCATACCCATATATTCCAACTTACCATAACCTGCAAAATCTCACCCATACCCCAAAAATCCGCCCTCAAATCTGGCCTTTTCAGATCTGCAACAAAATAAAATAGGGGAGTTGTTATTTTGGTTGATAAAAAAACCAAAAGAAAATGTAAATGAGGGGAGATTTTTGAATAAAAAAATAGAGAGATGGAGAGGATTTCGGTTCAAAGAAAATTGAAATAAAAAGGAAACTTGTGTAAAAATCTGAAATCAATACAAGTGAAGGGTAAAATCCTCTTCTTTTCTGTTGAAATCAAAGTTATTTTGTTTTTTTTACTTATTTCGAATCTCAAAAAAGAATAGGGGAAGATCAAAAGTTTGCCTTACCGTTCAAATTCTTGCCGTGACGCCGAGCCGCCGATAAACGGCATGCAACGACCGGTCGAGCGTGGGAGTGGCGCCGTCGTCGAACTGGGGGCTGAGAGAAAGAGGGGTCTGAAAGAGTCCTTTAGGGTTTCTTGTGTTTGATTCGAAATGAAAAAAAATAAAACAAACCCAATTTTAACTGGTTAAGGTGAAACGGTGTTGTTTTGACACCTGACTCGTGCGGTGACCTGTTAACCCAGGGAGGATCCGCGCACTTTTAATGGTCAAATTACCATATTAGTCCCCCAAATTCTACTCTATTTACGTTTTTGTTCGTGGATTAATTACGCCTGTAGTCCCCTTACTTTCAACCCGCATTCCTGTCTGCCCCTTATTTAATTATGCTTTCGGTCCCCCTTCTTTCCATGCGCGTTTAATACCATCCTCTTTTGCTTTTTTTGCAGCATTCAATTTTCATTTTGTTTCAATCTGGTCACTGTTGTTATTAATGTTGTTTTTTTAGTCCTTCAATTATGTACGTTTGCATTTGTACCTCGATGTTTCATGCATCTCACACTCCTGTCCATGTATTTTATATTTTGTTTCATTTTAGTCATATTTCCATATTATTTATGCCATGTAATTTAATTCTCATGCACTTTGATACATGCATTTTTATTAGTTTCATGTTGTAAATAATCAATCCATTCATTTTAGTCCATTTTGTAATATTTCATGCATTCTAATTTGATCCATGCATACTTACTATTATTATTATTATCATCATCATCATCATCATCATCATCATCATCATTATTATTATGTGTTAGATTCGTTTTATTTATGCGATTGATATTTATGTATTTATGTTAGTAGTTATTTATATGTTTATCGCATTATATTCACGTTTGCCATGCTTTAAGTTTCGGATATATATTATTGTCAATGCGTAGCCCTTTTATCCGAGTGTAAACGGGGCCAATATCAGTCGTAGTGATAGTGGTTGAGCGTTTACTCTCGAATAACGGGGCCTTTAAAATCTACTCCCACTTATAACCAAATTTTAATTTAATCGTCACTTTAATCCGGAAAGTCTAATATTAATAAAGCGGTAATTATTAAAGTACCAATTTTGGGCGGTGTGGGGTGCTAATCCTTCCCCATCCGTAACCGACTCCCGAACCCATCAATTTTAAATATTTGGTTTTTACGGTGTCCGGTCCACCTTGAGTGGCCGGTGGCGACTCCCTTTTTAAATAAAATACGGGTTTTATAAAACTCCACGCGGAAGATATTATTTTTAAAGTAAAACAAAAAACCACACCCACACATTTTTTAGCGAGAGAGACATCGCTACAAGGTTCAATTATACAACAAATTGTATTATTTGAAATTATAAATAATTAACATAGGGAAAATGTTTTGAGATCCTTTCATTGCTTTAGTGACACGATTGTGTGTCTTAATGAAACATTTCTCTTTTCTAGTAGCATTATATTGTTTTCTATTTTGATTTTATTTTTTTGAGTTATTGTTTTCTATTGTCATCAATTTACTGTTTACTGATGTAAGTAGTTGAAGGAGAGTTAGCGATATTTTATTGGGGGAGAATGAGAAGTGTTGGTTTTAGACGTAAAATGTTCTTAGAATCAAGGCGTTAGACACTAGGGGAAGACGAACGTTTTTCCGTAGGCAAAGCATAATTTTTATGTTAAAAATTTATAAATTAATTCTAAAACATATTTTGTCCTTAAATATCTATTTATATATATTCTTAATTATTTAATAATATATACATTCTTTATAAACAAAACAATTAAACTTAAATCTTTTAGAATAAACATTATCTATTTTTCTAAAAGAAATATAAATTTTAAAATAATTAAAAATAAATTAATTAAAACATTAATAAATTTATATTATTAGAATATGTAATTTTAGTATTTTGTTTAAATTAGTAAATATTTAAATAAATCTTATTTTATTTATATTAATTTACCTCAAAATCAATATTTAAATTAAACTCATTAAGTGTTTGAGTCATAAAATTAATAAAGATTATTTTCATAAAAATAAATAAATAATAACAATAACAATAAGATCCTAATAATAAGTTAAGAGTAGAAAAAAGTATGTTTTTTTTTTAACGAAAATGCCGGCATAACATTGATCAAAGAAGCATACAAAGAGGAGAGGGTAGATACCCAGAAAAAAATATCAGAAAAACCGGGTAAAAAAAACCAAAGAAACACAAACAAGCAAAACATGAAAAGAAACAAACTGGACAAAAATGAAAACTACAAAACAAAGCAAACCGGAGAAAGACCCAGGAAGATCTCCACCGCCAGACTGGAACACCAAAAACAAAGAAGCCGACAAAGCCCTTCTTCAACTGCATGTCAAATCGGAGGCCACCGAAACATCAAACGTGAGGAGGAACGCAGCAAGACACCATTGCTTCGTCACCGTGAAAGATCTGAAATCAGGTGACCAATGGAAGGCTTAAAGAGAAACGGCAGTCAACGCTCCAAGTCACCAGTCTTCTACCGTCGGAAGCAAGCGAGAATCGACCATCACCGAGAAAACCAGTACAACCAAAACGGGAAAACGAACCAAACCTGCAATGAAAATCGCATAGGGGCCAGAGCCAAAATCTAAGGAGAAAGAGGGAAGGGAGAAACTGAGGCCAAAACCCACGCTCCGCCAGAACCAAAATCCATCCCTGCAACGAAGGAGGGTTCAAGCTTCCTCCTCACTGAAACGAGCCCGGTCAACAAAATGTTCTTTGGAGACCTAAGATCTCATCGAGATCGACCAAAAGAAAAACGAAACAAAACGTTGAAGGAAGGAGAAAAACGCAAGACAACACCAAATGAGGAAGAAGAAAGCAAGATCAGGAGGAGAAGAAGGGAGGCCAGCCTCCGTTGGCCTGAAGGACGACTGGCCTTAAAACAAGGAGAAAACCCCTAGATCTACTTTAGAGAGAAGTGAGAGGCTTTTTTTTTTTTTAGAGAGTTTTTTTTAGTGTATTAATTAAAATACTTTTAAAAATAATGACAATGCGTCAATATTAGATGCCAATATGAAAAGCTAAGGCTATTTTGCTTCTCTATGGAAAGCTAGGGCATGGGAAGGGTTTTGTCTTGTTTATGTTTTGTAGGAAAAATAATGACATTGCGCTCGTGTAGAGGTTTCGCTACGAGCATCGGCCAGAAAAGGAGTCGCAGTTGAGTTTGTGGCTCCGTAAAGAGGGAAGGAAAAGTCGATTTGTGAGTTGGTTTTATTTGGAGATTGATTCATATGTACAAAAATATAAAATAGATGAGTCAATTTTAAACGGTGTTTATTTACCCCCATTCATGTAAAAAAGACAAATAAGAATGATAAATAAAGAAGAACAAGTCAACTAAAACAATTTGAACTCTATTGACAAAGATGATTTGAGTTCAATCTACATGGACATTGCTAAGGTAAGGCACTCTCGTGATTATTTTTTAATTGGGTGTAAAAATAGCCTAGCAATTGATCTTAAAATTAGAAGTTTTGTCTTTTATTTATTTAATTTTAAAAAATTAGGTTTTTCATATTAAATTAAATTTTTTATTTAATCTTGAAAAACATTTTGGAGTTGTCACCGTCACTTTGATAGACCGGACACCATAAGAATAACCACAGATTCATTTTAAAATTTAGGTTTAGGAGTTGGTTACGTGCGGGGAAGGATTAACACCACACAAACGCCTGTTATCGGCACCTCTTAATTTTACGTGGCATTTTAGCATTTTTGAGAATAATAATTCAAACTTAATTTAACCATAAATATTAAATAGATTTTAATTATGAATGGAGATATCATTTTATAAGAAAATATATTTTGAACGAATACGAGATTAGAAGCGCCCAACTACTTTAGGACACCTGAATTCGTATTCAAAAATATATCACAACATAAAAGGTTTAAATGCATGACATGTTATTGTCTTGTTATTTTTAAGTTCTAACTTAAAAGGCTCTAATTAGTTGAATTATTTAAAAACTATGAATGTTATCAAATTTAGGGTATTTATGAGATAACACTCAATCGCTTGAGCATTATTTATATTAAAACTCTAAATTAGATAATATTCCTAATTTGATTGGTGAATCTAATTATTTAAGTATTAGTCCTAATTAGGGCTTTAATTTAATTAACTAGGTTAATTATCATTTCCTAGGTTTAAATGGGTATCAAATGTTCTACTTAAAAGCTCCATTGAATAACATCTCATTGCAATGAGACATCATTCAAATTAGAACTTCAAAGTTTCCCTTTTAATACTCATTTAGTTTTTATAAATATCTCTCCTAATTTAATTATTGAATTCTTATTAGAGAACATAGAAACTAAGACTTTAACAATTAACTAATAATAGGTGATTAAATTGTCTAGAAAATGTATACTACATGTTTAATTTAAAACATGCCAACACACATATAAATTAAAACAATTAATTCAAATAATTAAGCAATATATAAAAAAGAGTTTAATTTTGATTTTATTAACCATAGGGATTAAATCGAAAGAATTACAAATTTGAAAGCCCAAACTATAAAAAATAAAGAGAAGGACGTGGATCTTTCATACCCGATCTGGCTCGGGTTCGAGAGTCGAGTTAACCCGGCACAAAAACGATGTCGTTTAATTCAGGCTATAAAAGCCCTATTCCGAGCCAACTCGGCCATTTGATAACACTCCCCTCTCTCTCTACTCTCTCACTTCCCAAAATCCTCTAAAGAAAAACACTCTAAACCCAGAATTAAAAATGGGAATGAATCAAAATCCAATACTTTGGGATGGTGTTTATCCGAGTTCAAGATGAACATGATGAACACCAAACATTTCGGTGTTCCTCCGCCCCATGTTCCGCCGCCAGATCTAGCTTTGGCCTACTTCCTGCCACTACCCAATGTTCTTCGGCAACCGTGATTTGAATTTCGGTCACCACAGGAAACGTCGGCCGCTGCGAAGTGATTTTCAGCCGCCGTCTCCCTCCATGAATAAAACCCTAAAATCTCAAAAAAATTCAAATTCCAACCCTAAAAACCCTAGATTTGACCCCGACTCAATAGAGCCTCCCATCTCTAACCACCTAACCCGAGCCCAAGCCCTCTTCAACTCCGCCATAACTCTAATCACTCTGGCCGTCATGAAAAGTACTCTGGCAACTCTTCTATTTATATTTCACTTCTGTCTTTTTTTTTACTTGAATATGACAGTCTTTTTATGTTTGCTTGCAAAGAAATAAAAGTTCATGGAAGAAAATACCTTTCGGTGACATCTCCGACAGCTCTTCCGGCGACTCCTCCCCTCCTGGCGTCGGTTCGATTCTTGAATGGTTGTTCAACTTTCAAAGAAATGTAAAATTCTCGAATTATCATTTTTTTCTCTCCCCAATTATTCACTATTATTATTATGGTTAGTTATTAATGGATAATTATTGGATCTATCATCTTCTCTCTCTTGGTATTTATAGGGGTCAAACTCACTAACGTCAAGTGAAGTGGTTTCGGGCCAATGTCGAGCTGCCACGTGTCACAATTTGGGTGAGAGTTTGAATTTTAGATCAGATGCATGTTTGTTTGGGTTGGATATCTTATCAGAATGGGCGGAAAAAATTGTAATTGGTCTTTTTGGTTTTATGTAAAGGATTTTGGATATTTATTAATATAAATGGATATTTGAGTTGAAAGTTTGAACTATTGGGTTTTATTATATCTATTTATTTTTGTTTGCTAAGAGAAATATGTATTTATATATATACCCATGCCCAAGTAAAATTAGGGTATTATAGGCACCTTAGGGTGCGGCTAAAATGCAGCCAACATAAATTCTTACAAAAAATGATAAGAATTTATGTAGGACTGTGTATGAATT
This sequence comes from Hibiscus mutabilis, assembly GCA_019671005.1. Taxonomy (NCBI): domain Eukaryota; kingdom Viridiplantae; phylum Streptophyta; class Magnoliopsida; order Malvales; family Malvaceae; genus Hibiscus; species Hibiscus mutabilis. The sequence continues at coordinate 31,053,699 of CM033715.1, forward strand.
TCGGTAGAACCGAAATTCTTACTAACTGGGTAAGAATTTGTGTAACTACACAAATTCTTATATTATAACCTAAATTCTTACTGTTTGGGTACACAAATTCTTACCAATTTGGCAAAAGTTTGTGTAGGGTCGCCTCATTTTAGCTGACTCAAGCTAGAATCTCCCCAATCTACATGGCCAGACAAAATGACTCTATCTATTAGAGTAACTATCTACCACAATACGGTTCAATAGATGTAAGAGAATTACAAGGAAAAAAAGGAAAACAAAACAGAAAAGTTGAACAAAGATGCTGCTTGAGAGACCTGAAAGTTGACAAACCAAACCTCAAGCCTAGGAAAACAGAAAGAACAAGCAAAAAATTACAACAAAACAACACTCATAATGGATGAACACGTGATGTCAGTCTCAACCTACCTTGTTAGCTATGTTATTGGACATCCAATCCATTCCCTCGTACAGTCCTTCACCAGAGGTGGCGCATGTACTCTGGATATACACGTGAGAGCCACAACAATGACTTGTTCCATTCTATCGGAAAAAAATGTTTCTGCAAGTAGAAAACACACAAATTCCCTTCCAGGTAATAATATGTACATAACAATCAGGGGAAAACTTAATATAATAAACTATAAACTACCAATGGTGCGCCATAGAGAGTGAAGGCCAAGCTATCAATGATCTCAGCAGCATTCATAGCATCATTTGGTAGGTCTTGCTTTATTGAATGTAACTAATCTTAGTTAACAGTTTTTCAGTTTGTAAGTTGTTGAAGTATGTAACTGCTCCTATAACAAACCTTATCCAATGCTATTACTTGTGTATAAATAGCTATTGGTGGGTATTGAGAATGATTTCAATGAAAATTCATCTCTCTTATTGTTTCTATTCACTAAAAGTTCTTTACGTTTGCATGAATTCATATGTTGTTTAGTATGAACTTCAACATGGCATCAGAAGTTGGAGCATCCTGGAGGTTGTTGGCTTTTCGCTGATCGTTTCGTCAATCGTGTGTTCTAGCTGGGCAACGTTGGTAATTGCTTACTATTGAGATTCTTGTTTTCTTTTTGCACTTGTTTTACGTGTTCTTGCTGGGCAAGTTCTGAAAGTTCTTGTAGCAATTTTTTGGTGTGGTTCTTACTTGTTTCATTATGTTTACCAATAAGAAAATTAATGTTTTACTTGATGAGATGAACTTCCTATTATGGAAGCAACATGTGTTATTAACAGTTCGTAGTCACAAGCTTGAGAAACTGTTGAATGGTTCTTTGACTCCTCCACCTGAGTCAGTTCTTGGTCTCGTCTTCCATTCCAAATGAAGAATATGAAGATTATGTTGCACAAGACAGTGCCCTTGCCTCCTGGTTATTGTTAACGATTAGCTCTCATCTTTTCCCTCAATCTGTGGGTGCTAAGACGGCTGAAGAAGTCTGGAAGACAATCTTGAAATTCTTTGCGAACAGAGCCACAACGTCTATTATGAGCAGCATTTAAAAAGTGTTCGCGGTCGCGTCGCGGTTATTATGTTTGCGGACATAACGGATGTCGTCGCGGCCACTGTAGGTGTCGCGGTCGTAAGTTTTTTTAAATTCGCACAATTTATCTAAAAACATAATAATTATAATTATATCTGTAGGGACTTATTTTTAATAATTTTTAGAGTTCTTTCTAAGTGAAAATTGACCTATAGAATATAATTTTTAAAGTTTTAAACAAATATAAGATTTTAAAAATTTGGTGATAGGATAGGTTAAGATATATATCAACAATGTAAGCAATAACATAAAAGTATGATATGTACAATAATTAAACCGTCGTCGTTGGTGACGGCAAACACCACGTCCCTACTTTTCCCCTGAAAACCTTACCAAACTCAATAAATCCATAAAAATTACCTAATTTACATTGTTCTTCTTGCCCTTTCTTTCACCTTCTCAAATGGACTTGCAAATCGCTCGGCCGTTCGACGTCCTCAGTCCACCACCGGCGATGAAGCTCAACAGACAGAGACATAGAGGAGAGGTTACTTAGTCTCAGTTCAACATGGCATCAGAAGTTGGAGCATCCTGGAGGTTGTTAGCTTTTCGCTGGTCGTTTCGCCAATCGTGTGTTCTAGCTGGGAAACGTTGGTAATTGCTTACTATTGAGATTGTTTTTTTCTTTTTGCACTTTTTTTACGTGTTCTTGCTGAGCGAGTTCTGAAAGTTCTTGTAGCAATTTTTTGGTATGGTTCTTACTTGTTTCATTATGTTTACCAATAAGAAAATTAATGTTTTACTTGATGAGATGAACTTCCTATTATGGAAGCAACATGTGTTAGTAACAGTACGTAGTCACAAGCTTGAGAAACTGTTGAATGGTTCTTTGACTCCTCCACCTGAGTCAGTTCTTGGTCTCGTCTTCCATTCCAAATGAAGAATATGAAGATTATGTTGCACAAGACAATGCCCTTGCCTCCTGGTTATTGTCAACGATTAGCTCTCATCTTTTCCCTTAATCTGTGGGTGCTAAGACGGCTGAAGAAGTCTGGAAGACAATCTTGAAATTCTTTGCGAACAGATCCATAACGTCTATAATGAGCAGCGATTTAAAAAATGTTCGCGGTCGTGTTTTCGGTCGCGTCGCGGTTATCGCGGTTGCAGTAATAAAGAATGCCGTCGCGGCCATTGTAGGTGTCGCGGTCGTGATTTTTTTTTTTAAATTCGTACAATTTATCTAAAAACATAATAATTATAATTATAACTGTAAGAGCTTATTTTTAATGATTTTTAGAATTCTTTCTAAGTTAAAATTGACCTATAGAATATAATTTTTAAAGTTTTAAACAAATATAAGATTTTAAAATCTGGTGATAGGATAGGTCAAGTTATATATCAACAATAACATAAAAGTATGATATGTACAATAATTAAACCGTCGTCGTTGGTGACGACAAACACAACCCCCACGTTCCCACTTTTCCCCTGAAAACCTTACCAAAGTCAACAAATCCATAAAAATTACTTAATTTACCTTGTTCTTCTTGCCCTTTCTTTCACCTTCTCAAATGGACTTGCAAACCGCTCGGCCGCTCAACGTTCTCAGTCCACCACCGGCGACGAAGCTCAACAGACAGAGACACAAAGGAGTGGTTACTCAGTCTCAGTTCACTTCTTCTCTCTGTTTTTTCTAAAAAATCTCAGTTTTTTTTAATTTTCCAGTTTTGTTCTTCTCTACTTCTTTCTATTTTTTTATTTTCCAATTTTATTTACTCTTTAGCTCTTTGCAATTTGGTATGCGAGTGTACGTTTGTTATTGTATTGTATTTCAATTCAGATTACTTTTTATTTTTTTCAATTACTTTTTCCTGTTTTTATCGTCTTTTGCAGAGGGAATATATTCCCTGGTTTGTTTGGCTTTTATAAGGCTAATTTTATTTTTTCCAATCACGACCTGATAACGGGGATAGCGTCCCGTTACCGCTGCAACCGAACGCTATTTCGTTATTTCGTTTCCGTGACAGCTTGTTAACGTCGTGATTTCGTTGTCTACTGTGATTTTCTCCAATTGCAGTTTCGGACGGCGTGCGACCACAATTTCACGGCTACAATCGCGTTAGCGTTTCGCTATTTAAAACCCAGGTTATGAGCCTACACTGCAAGCTACATTCTCTCAAAAAAGAGAAAAAAAGATTCAAGCGTATCTTACCCAAGTTAAAGAAGTATGTGATGCCTTGAAGTCTTGTGGTAGTTTTGTTTTAGATGCCGAACAGGTTGCAAGTATCCTTAATGGATTGTCCAAAGATTATCAATCGTTTATTGCAGTTATAACTGCTAGCAAAGAAACAATTTCTGTGGATTCTGTCTGATCGTTGTTGATTGATGTCGAAACGCGGTAAGTGGGTTCAATGCTGAGATGTTTTATGATTCCCATGAATGTTCATGTGGCTCAAGCCTCTGTTGATGATACTAGACATCATGGGATGACAAATAATAGAGGACATCAAGGGTATCGGTATAATTCTTGGAGACATAATAACAATGGTGACAGGGGTCGTGTTCGTGTGAAATTTCAATGTCAGCTTTGCGGGAAACTTGGACATCTTGTTGAAAGATGTTGGTATAGATTTGATGAAAATTTTCCTAGGGTTACAGCTAGTAATAGAACTCTAGACAGGAATGAGTTTTCTAGTGCTCATATTGGAGTTTTGATGATAATAGGTCAGGGTGTAATTGTTTTGATCATGGTCATTCCTCTGATGCTCGACCTCAGCCTCATCAGGCAAACTTGGCTACAACAACTCGTGACACATGGGTAGTTGATTCTGGTGCCACACGAGAGGCTGCAAATCTGTTGCATTCATCCAGTTAAAATGGTCTAGGTAAACTTGTTGGTAATGGTGTGAAACTTAATATTCAAAGAATGGGATAATTTACTTTATTGTCTGCTTGTCGACGTAATATTGCATGACAAATGATTAAGTATTCAGTGTAAATATGCAAGTAAATAATGTCAAGAATACATCTTTTACGTTCATGTATACACAGACAACAAGTAATACAATAGTGAGTTGAGTATCATCTCTACAGGGATTTCCTAGGAATTAATTGCCACGATTAATATTTGTAAATTGAAATAAATAAGTGGATATGAAATTTGGATTTAAGATTAAGAATATGACTAAGGAAAATAGGATAAAAGTTCAGGCAGTTTGTCAAACAAGTGTATTCAAATGGTGATGAGCATTGACAAGAGATGCTTGGATTTTAAACAAGCTATGCCAACTATTAATAACGTCCTGCCTTAGAATTATTGCCGAGCAGATTCAAGAGTGGCATTGCCTCTATAGATGACAATACCCTAAATTAACCATGTTAAACCCCTATATGTCTATAATGAAGTTTTTTATTAATTAACTTGATTAAGTTTCAATCTATATTCCCAAGGGGAAGATTCACTTCTGAAGTAAGCTCATCTACTTGAACATCTTATGTCGAAGTTTCTCTCTTTACTATCTAGAAACTAATCGTTACCCTTCAAGTCTGTTAAGATATTAAGGCGCAATAAGCAAACAATGTCAACTGTTGTATGGAAAAGAATTTAGAAAATTAAAGTACGTGCTAGATAGAAATGCCAAGGCGTTTAAATTATTAAAACCCAAACATAAACAAAGCATCAAAGGTAAACATCCCCAACCAACTGTAAAAGCTTAGTTCATGGTTAGGGGTTCCATCCACACCAAATCATTTTCAAAGAACATCACCATAAAAACTAAATTAAACTGAATGAGAAATGGGCAATGAAGGAGATACGTTGATGCAGCCCTTCAATGGCTCCAAAGCTCTCGGTCTAGCCTGGTCGAACCACAAGTCGTGTTATTCACCACGGTGTAGCCTATTCTCCTTCAAGTTGTTCCCTCTCATTTTCTTATCATAGGGCTTTAAATAGGCATGCGCGTATACCCTAGATTGGGTTAAAATTTGAAATATGATTACATGATAGGATAAACATGTTTATCTCTTTATCCTCTTTTGAATTTGAGTTGATCAAGTTTTGACTAGGGCTGATGTCATCGACCTTCGATCTTTTGCCAACGAGCTTGGCATTATGCTTTTTCCAACCAAGCTTGGCATTATTTTTCCTCCATATTATCTAATACTATTTTTTGGAGTTTGATCGAAAGTTATTTTCTCGCAGTTTAATATTGTCATATTTTCTCGGATTGGTATTCCAAGGGTTCTTGGCAAAACTCTTCTTGCAACTTATTGCCAAGGGTGCTTGGCATTTCACTTCTGGTCCTTCACTTTGCTCTGCCAATTGCTCCTCTTCTGCTCATGCCACAACAAGGAAACACACCTTTACTCTGACAAAGGAAATGTTATTTAACTCCTTAATGCAAATGCATGATTCTACTAACTAAATGCATGAATATGTACTCAAAGATAAGCAAAATCATGGTAAAATATATATGAAAATCAATAATTTTGAGGAGTTAACACACCCTCAAACCTAGCTCATTGCTTATCAAGTAATGCAACTAAAAATTATAAAAGCAGAAAAATAAAGAGAGCATGGTAAAATATATATGAAAATCAGTAATTTTGAGGAGTTAACACACCCTCAAACTTAGCTCATTGCTTATCAAGTAATGCAACTAAAAATTATAAAAATAGAAAAATAAAGTGAAGTACCTTGGCAAAATTGTTCTGACTGTCAACAAATGCTAGCAAATAGAATCTGGCCCTACTTTTGCCCTTAGGTATCCCAGTGCAGTAATGCCAAGAAGATAAGAAAATTCAAGTGCAACAATATAACTCTAGCCTAGGGTCATGAAGAGTGCATGAAGTGCAGACAATATGCATCAAGTATCCTTTAACTCTCTTAGCAAAACTTTACTACCCAAACTCAGAAATTCACACATTTTTTTCATTTATTTGTTTGTCAAGGGTTTCTTTTAGCTGACATTAAATTAGGGTTCGCTTTATGACACTGTTTGGCATGAGTAATAAGAGGGAGCATACCACGAATCCCCACCTTAATCTAGACTACACCACTAAGTTAACCCATTACACTCATACCCCAAAGTTTTTGACTTGAGCACTAAGTGGGAGCAAACCATGAAGCCCTAAGTTTTTTATTATCTCTAAGGCAAAGGAGTGTTCTAAAATATTACTTCCCACTGGCAAAACATTGTTGCCTTACTTTTCTCTGCCATTGTTTTTTTCTTTTTTTTCTTTTTCTTTTTTTCTAAGTTCAGTTTCAAGAATCCTAAGTTTGTCTTGGGAACTAGATGCATAATACGTGTTAAGTGAGACTTCAGTTTCCTAAACTAGATATCAATTGCCAAGCAATCCTGGCATTACTAACCTGGTGACATATGCAAACTAAGGATTCCAAATTCATCATCATACAGACTATACTAGTACAGATTCTAACTATGCTAGCAGTTATGCTTATCAAATCAATCAAGCCTTGGCAAAAAAAATTTAGTGGTTTGGTATGCATGGTTATACCTAATCTACATGGCAACAAAATGAAAACTTATATAAACATGAATGCATGGCATGGAAAAAGATGCGAGGCAACACAAACGCCCAAACCAAAGGTGTGCATTGTCCTTAATGCATGAACACATATATTCACAAAATGAAATGCATGAAAACACATATATACTAATACAATGCATGCTAAAAATGAAAAACATGAATGTAAGGAGTTAGGGTATGAGGACTCCACTGAGGAATGGTTTTGGCGCTCCACTAGTACAGTGGCATTAGATTGATGGGCTGGAGTATGATCAGATTGGAGGCTCAGTGGCATTCCTTCTTGGGCAGCAAACTTAACTGGAAATTTTGGAAAAATTGGCAATGGATTAGTGGCAATACCTTCCAGAGTGGTCTTGATGGCTTGGTACCTAAACCAATGTATTGCCAGAGCATGAAACTCTATTCCTTAGCCTTCTTCAGTTTCTGGAGAATAAGTTATTGTCATTGATAAATATGGGAAAATAATGCCAAAGCTTCAGCTGGCATTGTTGCTGGCATTTTTTCTGGCATTGGTGTCACATGTTTCGCTTTGGCCGTCTTGGCAGCAGACACTGGCTCAACAACCTTTCCTTTTTCCTTCTTCTTGGCCTTCCTAGCAATTAATTACTTCCACAGTGCGGGGGTGATGGTCCCTTTGCATTTTTGTAGTGTTTCTAAATCCAGTCTTGGCAGTGGAACTCGACATGGTGTCTTGGAAAAATTTCCTATGCTTAAAATAAAAAACCTTTCAAAACAAAAAAATGCATAAAGTCAAAAGTAGCCCCCAACGTTTGACCTTTTGGTCACTTTAACCCCTATTCTTTTTTTGGTCCAAACAACCTCCTAATGTTTCAGTTTTGTGCAATTTTCACCCTGGTTGGATGGAAACCACCAGTCAACAAACGTTGACCGTCTGTGGCTGACGTGGATTGCACACATGGCCTGCAGGGTTAATGTGGCACTGCCATGTGTCGTGTGATGTGGCATCGATACCATATAAGAAAAAAATGACTTTTTTAAATTATTTTTTAGAAATTACAGCCACTAAGAAGATGACACGTAGTACCCTCCGAATGGCTTGATTTTGAACAAATAAAAATAATGTTGCTAGGGGGACTCAAACCCAAGTTGTAGGGAATGAAAGGCATTCCCCAAACCATCGGGCCAAATTGTTCATTTGGTATATATCTTCGCAAATAATTCACTTAGTCTATTTTGAGAATTATTATTCATTAATTAATTAAAATGAAGAAAAGATAAAACACGGGGTAAAAACAAAGGGTAACTCATTATTCCCCAAAGCAAAAACATCCAGAGCTGAAAAAATCTCAAATCGAGAAAATCCCTAAACCAAAAAAAGTCCTAAATCTATTCTTGAAATTGAATCAACAGAGAAGAATAGCATTTGAATTCAAAAACAAAATTCTTATCTGTTTTCTACAAAGGAGCATATTGAATCGAGGAGGAAAATCTATTCTTATCGCAAGAAAAAGGTCGATCGAAGGTAAATGTTGTGGTCGAACATTTATTTAGTTTTTTTTGAAAGATTTGAGTTCATCGATTAGTTTAGAATTTCTTTAATGTTGTTCATTTAAAAATTGCAAAAATAGATTATTTCAAAATAATTAGGGTTTTTGATTTTAAAATCTTTATTTCAATAGATTAGTAGTAAGTTCATGGATTGATTTCCATGTGAATACAACACTATAAAGAAATATTTTGTACGAATGGATAAATTTCGTAGTTTCTTTGTTTGTTTCAGTATATTAGTAAGTTTAGTAGATTAGTAAGTTCATGGATTCTTTGCCCTGTTATTGTAGTTTCTTTGTTTGTTTCTGGTGTAATGTCAATCCTGGATTCTTGACCCGATGAACGATTTGGCTTGGTGGTTTGGGGAATGAATGAATAATAATTCTCAAAACAGACTAAGTAAATTATATGTGAAGACATATACCAAATCAATGATTTGGCCTGATGGTTTGGGGAATGCCTTTTATTCCCTATAACTCAAGTTCGAATCCCCCCAGCAACGTTATTTTCATTTGTTCAAAATCAAGCCATTGGGAGGGTGCAATGTGTCATCTTCTTAGTGGTTATAACTTTTGAAAAAAATAATTTTAAAAAAAGTCATTATTTTTTTCTTATATGGCATTGATGCCACGTCACATGACACGCGGCAGTGCCACGTCATCCCCGCATGCCATGTGTGTAGTCCACGTCAGCCACAGATGGTCAACATATATTGATTGACGGTTTCCATCCAACCAAGGTGGAAATTGCACAAAACTGAAACGTTGGGAGGTTATCTGGACCAAAAAAAGAATAGGGGGTAAAGAGACCGAAAGATCAAACGTTTGGGGCTACTTTTGACTTCATGCCAACAAAAAAAGAAATAAAACAAAAAACAAAAAAATTAAAACTGAGATATCCTCAGTACTAAAAATAAAATAACTCTTCTAAATTATTTACAATGATCAGACTGAGTTGGTATAATTTACTGAATATCCACAAGGAGAATAGTCTTATTGGCATTAATCTTACTTCCTTCACAGTAATGCTTTAGTTTGTGGCCCTTAGTTGGTGGATGGTAGGCTGTGGCAATCTTTTATTTGAATAGCCAACGTAGAAAGTCAAAGAATTTCTTGCCTTTAAGTATGTCAAACTCTCTATTGCACAATGAAAGAGAATATATTGCCATGGTGGCTTTGAACAACCACCTTAGAAAACTGAAGTATCTCTTTCTTTTAAGTCTCAAGAACCTTTGATCAAACTCAGCACCCTAGTAGTGCTTAGGCTCTACTGCTCTTTTCTCCTTTGATGCTAAGGTATGTTTGAGGTGACTTGTCAATTATTTCAATTTCAAGTTCAGCGACTCCTCAAATGATAGCTTTGGTGCTATGATATCTTTTCTAGCTAACTCAAGTGGTTCATGTCTCTTGTGGTGGTGGCTCATGATTTTTTTTAGCTTGGTCGAATCTTCCAACTCCTTAAAGGTTTACTAGCCAGATCTTTGCACTCTTGCTCTATGGCATCCACTTTCATTCCTTTGCAATTCAATGGCAGGTTCTTATCCAAAATGGATTCTATTAGCTCAACTGCATGGCATTCTTTGATTTCATTTGCACACTTAAGAGATTTGAAAACATCAACAATAATACCTGTTTGTTTTACCAAGCTAGGGTTGGTATCAAGTTGCAATCTGGCATTGATAGTGTTTGTTTCCCATTTTCTCAACTTCCTTGGTTTTTCTGATGGCACTAAATTCTCATGGAAAACAATTTGCTCTTTTCCACACTTTGAAATCTCGATTTGTTTGCCACTTAGGAGAGTGTCAACTTTGCATTGTCTATCCCTTTTTGTCGATCATCCTTTGTATTACTTGGCAAAGTCCATGGAAGTTTGGCATTAAGTGCGTTGGCTATCTGTCCTATCTGAACTTCCAAGTTCCTCATAGATGCTGCTAAACTCTAGACAGTTGCATTATTTTGCTCCATGTAATCAGTCAAAGTGTTCACCTGGTTAGATTTTTGCCCTTGATGGAAATTGTTCTAGGCTCTCTGTGGCATGACATTCTACTTAAAACCTGGCGGCACATGGGTGTTTTGACGATGGGCATTAAATTGCTTCTAAACTATATTATAAGTATTAGAATGTGGGTTAGTATTACGATTATAATTGTCAACAAAATATACCGATTCTGGGTTTGTTGGGCATTCTTCCACATTGTGATCCTATCCACAAGTAGTGGAGAATAGTTCCAATGTATTCACTTCTCAAACTTTAGCAGACTTTTGCATTGTCTTCACTAAGTTAGTGAGGTTGGCAATTTGAGCATTGATTGATGAAAGTGCATCAAGCTCCAACTTTCCAGCTACTCCTATCCCAGCTTCCAATCTGGTGGTAGGGTATTGAAAATCATTGGTGGCAATCCTTTCAAGGATGTCATATGCCTCCGTGTATTTCTTGTCTAGCAATGAACTATTTGTCGAAGCATCAACAACAGTCATGGCATGATCATTGAGTCTGATGTAAAAAAATCTCCATCTGGATCTAAGTAGGGAATCCATGCATGGGACATCTTCTCAACAGATCCTTAAATCGCTCCCAAGTATCGTAGAAAGTCTCATCATCAGCTTGCCTAAAGGTAATGATTTCACTTTATAGCTTGACATTTAATGTAGGTGGCTGGAATCTCAGCAGGAATTTTTGGCATAAATTTGCCCATGTAGTGATTGAAACAGGTGGCAATGAATTTAGCCACAATTTTGCCCTATCTTGCAAGGAAAATGAAAAAAGCTTTAGCTTTACTATCTCTTCAATCACATCAGGCTAGTAGAATAGTTGGAAAACCTCCATGAATTGTTTCAAATGCTTCATTGGGTCTCCATTAGGTGGTCTATCAAATTAACCTACATCCATTAGCAATTGAATTATTATTGGTTTAAGCTTAAAGTTAGCCATATTTACCTCTAGACCGAACAGTCTTGGCATCAAATCATCTATGGTGGGTGCTAGGTGTTCTCTGATAGATCGTTCTTTAGGTATCTGATTAGCAATTGTAGGAGCAGGCGATATAACTATAGGTATTGCCGGCATCTCTTGGTTATCAACATTATTTAGGATATCTCCTAGCTCACCATTCTCGTTACGAGCCTTTTCTCGACGTTCTCTTCTTAACCTACATAGGGTTGGGGCATATTATAAATCTTCCTTTGCAGTGCTGCTCTAGTACATATACCAAACAAAATAAATTAAACAAAAAAATGAAAACAAGTAAAAATCAAAACAATTAATCCTATTGCAATCCCAGCAACAACGCCAAAAACTTGTCGACGTGATATTGCATGGCAGAAGATTAAGTATTCAATGTAAATATACAAGTAAATAATACCAAGAATACTTTTTTATGTGCAAGTATACACGGTCAGCAAGTGATACAGTAGTGAGTTGAGTATCGTCTCCACAAAGATTGCATAGAAATTAATTGCCACGATTAATACTTGTAAATTGAAATAAATGAGTGGATATGAAATTTGGGTTTAAGATTAAGAATATGACAAAGGAAAATAGGATAAAAGTTTAGGCAGTTTGGAAAACAAGTGTATTCAAATGGTGATGAGTGTTGGCAAGAGATGCTTGGATTTTACGCTAGCTATATCAGCTATTAATATCGTCATGCCTTAGAATTATTGCCGAGCAGATTCAAAAGTGGCATTGCCTTTAACGATGTCAATACCCTAAATTAACCATGTTAAACCCTAATATGTCTATAATGAATTTTTCATTAATTAACTTGATTAAGTTTCAATCCATACTCCTAAGGGGTGTATTCACTTCCTAAGTAAGCTCATCTACTTGAACATCTTTTGTCGAAGCTTCTCTCCTTAGTATCTGGCAACTAACAGTTACCCTTAAGTCTGTTAAGATATTAAGGCGTAATAAGCAAACAATGTCAATTATCGTATGGCAAAGGATTTAGAAAATTGAAGTACTTGCTAGATAGAAAATAATGTCAATGCATTTAAATTATTAAAAACCAAACATAAACAGAGCGTCATACGCAAACATCCCAAACCAACTGTAAAAGCTTAGTTCATGGTTGGGGGTTCCATCCACACCAAATCGTTTTCAAAAAACATCACCATAAAAAAATTAAATCGAAGGAGAAATGGACAATGAAGGAGATCCGTTGATGCAACCCTTCAATGGCTCCAAAGCCCTCAATCGCCCTATTCACCACGGTGTAGCCTCTTCTTCTTCTTCTTCAAGTTGTTCCCTTTCATTAGCTCATCATAGGACTTTAAATAGGCATGCGTGGAAACCCTAGATTAGGTTTAAATTCGAATTCTAATTACATGATAAGATAAGTATGTTTATCTCTTTATCATCTTTTAAATAGACCTTCGATCTTTTGCCAACAAGCTTAGCATTATGCTTTTGACAACCAAGCTTGACATTATTTTTCCGCCATCTTATCTGATACTATTTTTTTGGAGTTTGATCCAATGCTATTTTCTTGCAGTCTGATCTTGTCTTCTTTTCTCGGGTTGGTATTGCCAAGGGTTCTTAGCAAAACTCTTCTTGCAACTTATTGCCAAGGGAGCTTGGCATTTCTCTTTTGGTCATTCGCTTTGCTCTGCCAACTGCACCTATTCTGCTCCTGCCACAACAAGGAAATACACATTTACTCTGGCAAAGGAAACGTTCCTTAACTCTTTAATGCAAATACATGATTCTACTAACTATATGCATTAATATGTACTCAAATTTAAGCAAAAGCATGTTAAAATATATATGAAAATTAGTACTTTTGAGAAGTTAACACTACTTCTCGTAAATTGTTGTTAAATGATCTTTTACATATGCCAAATGTGACAAAAATTTTACTTTTGGTTTCTAAGTTTGCTAAAGACAATGTAGTCTTTTTTGAATTTCATGCCAAGAATTGTGTGGTACGAGAAGAAGGGACATGAGATGTTTTGCTTTGAAGCAGTGAACAATGAGGTCTTTACTAGTTTCTGATAGATGCAAGTCAAAATAATAGTAGTATTGAATGTAATGCTATTTCAGTTGGGACTAGTATTCCAGTTGTAGATGAGTATGAATTGTGGCATCACAGGCTTGGGCATCCTACTCATTTTTGTTACCGATCTGTGAAAATGTTCATGTAAAATTTGCAAGCACTTTTAATAAAATGAAGTTTCCTACATGTGTGGTTTGTTGAGTTGGAAAAATACAAACTTTTTTCCCAATCTACTACTATGTATGATAGACCTTTTCAGTTGGTTTTTTCTGATCTTTGAGGACTATTACATATAGCTTCCAATGGTTACAAGTATTATGTAACTTTTGTTTATGCTTATTCTAGATTTACTTAGTTGTATATGCTGAAAGATAAGTCCCAAGCAATTCTTGCTTTTTATATGTTTCATAAGTTGGTACAAAATCAATTTGGTGTTAATATTAAGGAGTTTCAATATACTGGGGTGGTGAGTATCAAAGTTTGTCCAAGTTGCTGGTTTGCGAAGGGATTGTTCATCGTGTGACATGCCCTTACACTTCTGAGTAGAATAGGGTTGCTGAAAGGAAGCATAGACATGTGGTTGAGTTAGCTTTAGTTCTTTTAGCACAAGCTACTCTTCTATTTCAGTTTTGGTCTTATGTTGTGCGTGTTGTTGTGCATTTGATAAACAAATTAGCAATTAAGGTGCTTCGAGGGAAATCTCATTTTGAATACTTATATAAAAAACAACATGATTATACTTTGTTGATGGTATTTGGGTGCAGGTGCTTTCTAGATTTAAGGATGTTTCAACATCACAAGTTGAAGTTTTGTTCTCAATCTTGTACATCCCTTGATTATAGTCCTCAACATCAAGGATATGCGTGTTTAGCACCAGCTGCCAAAGTCTATGTTTCAATACATGTTATATTTGATGAGTGTGTGTTTCAATTTGTAGATAGGTCAAAGTAAAGACGTGCTACTACACAAAAGCCATGTGCTTTTTCAAACAGTTGGGAATAGAGGCAGGTTACATAATGAAGTTAGTGCTATTGTGGGAATCTTACTCAACCACAACAAGATGATACAAGAGCTTCTCCCACATTACAAGGAGATGTTAGATCAAATGCTTCTCCCACAGTACAAAGAGATGTTAGAATAAATGCTTTTCTTACAATTGATGTCCCACCTCACTATGAGCATCCTTCTTCTAACCTAGTAATCAATGAAGCGTTTGCATATGATGATTTTATGCACGAGAATGAGAATGTGTCGGGAAGTGATGAGTTTTTACCTGAAATGTTACAAGATGAAAATAACTTGCTGTCACAAACTGCTACTGGTGGTGATGCAAATTTATAAGATGTGGTGAGTCATGATGTTTCTGAAATGAGTACTTGTGTTCCTAAAAGTGAAGGTGCTGGCTCTAGCTCTAACACTGGGTTGGTTGATACAAACAATGTGCTTAACAAGCATCATATGCTAACTCGCAGCAAAAATGGTATTTTTTAAACCAAAGACTTACATTGCAAACTTGGTGCTTGATGAAGTTGAACCAATTAATGTGTATCAAGCATTGAAGTATGCAAAGTGGAAGGAGGCAGTACTTGCTAAATTGGAAGCATTGAACAAGAATGAGACTTGGTCTCTAATTCGATTGCTAGAAGGTAGTATTCATGTGGGTTGCAAATGGATTTTTAAGTAAAAAGAAATCTAGATGGCTCAATACAAAAGTATAAAGCAAGGTTGGTGGCTAAAGGTTTCTCTCAAGTACCTGGACAAGATTTTAAAGATACTTTCAGCCCTGTGGTTAAGGCTACTACATTCAATGTAATTTTGTCTTTTGTTGTCACCAAGAAATGAAAGCCGCAACAAGTTGATGTTAAAAATGCATTATTGCATGAAGATCTCACTAAAGATGTTTTTATGCAACAACCACCTTTTTGAACAAACTGCACCTAATGGCTCGAAACTGGTATGACAAAGCATTGTATGAATTACGACAAGCTCCTAGAAATTGGCATACTAAGTTGAAAAATTATCTTGGTGAGATAAGTTTTAAAGAATCAAGGACTGATACTTCACTATTTGTTCGAGATACAAATAGAGTAAAAACGTATATGTTGGTCTATATTAATGATATCATTGTCACATGGGATTCAAATGAAGATATTGCTTGTGTAGTTAAATTGTTGGGAGATAAGTTTGCTTTAAAAGACTTGGGAGATCTTAATTATTTTTTACGTCTTGAAGTATGCAGGAAGGAAGGCTTGTTATTTCTGAGTCAGAGAAAATATCTCTTTGAATTGCTTATCAAAACGGGAATGGATAGTTCTCATCCAACTCCTACGCCTATGGTGGAAATGCCGGTTCCAACAAGTGATGCAGGCAATCCTTTAACTGATGCTCGTGAATATAGGAGTATTATAGGTTCACTATTGTATGCTTGTCATACTCGGCCTGATATAGCCTTTAGTGTGAACAAGCTTGCCTAGTATATGCACAAGCCGTGTGAACAACACTTGGTGGCAATCAAAAGAGTGTTATCTTAATGGCACATTGGATTATGGTCTTTTGTTCTCACCATCTTCTATTGGCTCAATTATTACAGCTTTTTCTGATGTTGATTGGGGAGGAAGTATGGATGATAAATGTTCTATCTTAGGTTACCGTGTCTATTTAGGAGGCAACCTTGTGTCTTGGAATTCTAGAAAACAAAAGACAATCTCTTGTTCGACCGCTAAAGCTGAGTATAGAAGTGTTGCTGATGTTATGTCTAAAATAACTTGGATAAGTGCATTACTTGCTGACATGGGTTTTACACAAGAAAAGGTCCATGTGGTTCGGAGTGACGGTACAAGTGCAGTAGCCATTAGTACTAATTGGGTCTATCATGCACGTACATAATATGTTAATGGTATGAAAGATACATTGTCTAAAATTTAATGTATGGTTTAGTTTTACCTAATACAATATATATTAGACTTAATTTAAAAAAACAAAGAAAAAAACAAAATCTCATTTTTAAATATCATATATTTAGAATCACTGTATATTTAGCTTTTTATTTTTTGAATTCTTTTACATTTTTATAATTTTATCTTTAGCTTTTACTTTTATAATTTTTTAATAATATATATACAATTTTTTTTTATAAAAATTCAATGTTTTTTTTCACAATTTTGAATTTTGTAAAAAAGAATTTTATTACTTTCTTTTTAATTTTGAAATTTAAAATAAACATTTGGTTCCATAAAAATCAAAATTTTAAAAATGAAATCGGAAAATTTTCATTTTTAAATAATAAAAATTTAAACCTTTTATGGATTATTTTTTAAAATTTTGGAATTTCTATTTCTTTATAAATTTTATTTACTCTTTCAAAATAAATTATTATAATATTTGAAAAAATTCAAAAGAAGTATTTGAAAAAATATTATATTTTTAAAAAATATTTTTTATTATTTATGTTTTTTGTTTGAGAATTTCCAGGTTTAGCGTATATTACGTGCCATGTTCTTAAAGTGTTATGCGAATTTTTTGTAACAGAAAATTAAGATGAAGTAACATGAATCACGATTGAAAGGTTTAAGAATCAAATTAAAACCGATAAAAAAAGAGAATCAAATTGAACATTAAAATTCATTTGAAATCAAAGTGATAATAAAATACAATTTTCCATAAAAAAAAATACAATTTCAAGGGTCAAAATATCATTTAATCCTTTTTCAACTTTTATTACACGTGAGATGTTAGGATGTGGTCAGAAGTCATATTTAGCCTTATTTTATTTAGCAATTGGAGTGGAGAGAGATTTCATCATCTGCCTACCCTGGAGGCTGAGATGAAAAATTGTAAACGGAACACCTTCTAGTCGAGATTTCTTTCGTGATTTCAGCATTTGAAAAAACATCAGAACTTTCTTTCTCATATTCTATGCGGTTTCCCTTAAATATATGTAGACCGTGTTCTACAAGCTTTTCGGCCGTACCCAGGTATCGGATAGCTCAGTTTGTTCGTGAGGGTCAAATTGAGGATGCCCGCAAAGTGTTCGATGAATTACCTAACAAAACAGTCGATTCGTGGAACTCTATCGTTGCTGGTTACTTTAAGAACAACCAACCTAATGAAGCCCTGCTTCTATTCAACAAAATGCCGGAGAAAAACATCGTATCTTGGAATGGTTTAATTTCTGGGTATATAAAAAATGGAATGATCACTGAAGCTAGGAAAGTGTTTGATAAAATGCCGGATCGCAATGTAGTTACATGGACTGCCATGGTTCGGGGGTATGTTCAAGAGGGTATGATGGCGGAGGCAGAGTCTTTGTTTTGGTTAATGCCCGAGAAGAACCTGGTTTCATGGACAGTGATGTTAGGAGGTCTCACTGAAAATGGTAGAATTGACGATGCACGTAGGTTGTATGATATGATGCCGGAAAAGGATGTGGTTGCTAGGACTAATATGATAGCAGGATACTGTAAAGAAGGACGTTTGGGTGAAGCTAGAGAAATTTTTGATCAGATGCCATGGAGAAATGTGATATCTTGGACTACAATTATTACAGGTTATGCGCAGAATAATCGTGTGGATGTTGCCAGGAAACTTTTTGAAGTGATGCCTGTGAAAAATGAGGTGTCATGGACAGCTATGTTGATGGGTTATACACGGTGTGGAAGGATAGAAGCAGCTTTGGAACTTTTCGAGGCAATGCCGGTGAAGTCAGTTGTCACTTGCAATGCTTTGATTCTTGGGTTTGCCCAAAATGGAGAGGTGGCAAAGGCAAGGAGGGTATTTGATGAAATGAAGGTTAAGGATGATGCGACATGGAATGCAATGATAAAGGTTCACGAGAGGAATGGATTTGAACTGAAAGCACTTGATTTGTTCATATTAATGCAAAAGGAGGGCATTAGGCCAAAATTTCCATCTTTGGTAAGTGTTCTTTCTGTTTGTGCCAGCTTGGCAAGTCTGGATCATGGTAGGCAGGTTCATGCGCAGTTATTGAGGTCGCAGATTGATGAAGCTGTATATGTTTCCTCTGTTTTGATGACAATGTATATTAAATGTGGTGATCTTGTAAAAGCAAAGCTAGTTTTTGATAGGTTTACTTCAAAGGATGTTGTTATGTGGAATTCTATGATCTGTGGGTATGCCCAGCATGGTTTAGGTGAGGAGGCTTTGCAGATTTTCCAATCAATGTTCTCTTCAGGAATTGTACCAGATGATATTACACTTGTTGGAGTTCTCACGGCTTGTAGTTACACTGGCAAGGTTAAAGAAGGGCTAGACATCTTCGAATCGATGAAATCCAAATATACGGTGGAGCCAAAAACTGAGCATTACGCTTGCATGGTGGATTTGCTTGGTCGAGCAGGCAAGGTAAATGAGGCAATGGATTTGATTGAAAAAATGCCCGTGGATGCTGATGCTGCTGTATGGGGTTCTCTGTTAGGGGCCTGTCGAACACATGGAAAGTCGGATCTGGCTGAAGTTGCCGCAAAGAAGCTTCTAAAGCTTGAGCCTGAAAATGCTGGTCCCTACATCCTGTTGTCAAATATATATGCATCTCAGGGTAAATGGACTGACGTGGCGGAGCTGAGAAAACATATGAGGGCAAGATGTGTGAAGAAATCACCTGGTTCTAGCTGGATCGAGGTTGAGAAAAGAGTACATATGTTCACTACAGGTGATGTCAGGGAACATCCTGAGCATGCAATGATCATGAGGATGTTGGAGAAATTAGGTGTGTTGTTGAGAGAAGCCGGGTATAACCCCGATGGAAGTTTTGTGCTGCATGATGTGGACGAGGAAGAGAAGTCACATAGCTTGAGATTCCACAGTGAGAAATTGGCTGTGGCATATGGGTTGTTGAAGGTTCCTAAGGAGATACCCGTTCGTGTAATGAAAAATCTTCGTGTTTGTGGAGATTGCCACTCTGCAATTAAACTAATAGCAAAAGTAACCGGGAGAGAGATCATTCTGAGAGATGCTAATAGATTCCATCATTTTAAGGATGGCTTCTGTTCTTGCAGGGACTTTTGGTGATGGAATAGCTTACACTTTATTACTGGATTCAAGCACAGACTGTTTTTTAGGCAATGCTAATTTATACCTAGGGCGCTCTAGGGGTGCACGTTCGACCAAGTCGGTCAAAATTTTTTTAGTTAGTCGAGTTGAAGAGTTTTATATTATAAGTCAAACATTATTTGGAATTTTTTGGTGTCGAGTTTATGAAATTCGATTTGAATCCAATTGTTTAAGTTTTTGTTCAAATTTAGTTGTAAAAATTTATAATGTTATGAAACTAATTAGTTCCAATTTAAATGATTTTTTATAACCATATACAATACACATATATTTCTTCATATTTTATTTTATATGTGAAATATATATAGAAGACATAATGAAAGACTCGATTCGAACTTGAAAATTGATACAGTAATTACTAAAATTTATGAGTTATTCGAGTTTATATTTTATAACTTAAATTTTATTTGAATTTTTTTGAGTTGAGTTTATGAAATTATGAGTAGAGTATAACGAATTGAGTATTTTCGCATCAAGTCGAGTTGAATAATTTGATTTTTTTCTAGTCGAGTAAAGTTTTGTCCAATCCTACTTGTTTGGATTCAAAAAAATAGTTTGATTAAAAATTAATTTAAATATATTAGAAAATCAAATATAATTTAATTGATATTTCAAGCAGGTAACACCCCAACCCGACCGAATGTGAAATGCTAATTTACTTTTTGTACTGTCAATTACATTTTCCACCGAAAATGATGCGTTTTGAATTGAATTGAAAGTTTACAATTAGGTCCTTAATTTGTAGATCTGATAAACTTAATCCAAGACTCGAACTGAAATCTGAAATGAACCCGAATATGTGGTCTAAACTTGATCCGAACCCAAAACAAATTGAACCGAATCAAAATCAACCGAATTTTTGCTGAACCAAAAGCAACTCGTACCCAATTTGACCCGAATCGAAATCAATCCGAACCGAAAAGCAACTAGAATGGAAAGCAACCCAAATTTAATTTGCTCAAACATGTATATTTTATTCTCCTTTTGTATTATATTACTAATAAACAATCATCTTTAGTAATAGTTTAATATCATCTTTTCTCCTTTAAAAGGTCATCTGCATATACTGAATTGAATCGAAAATTGACTGATTTGATATTGACCCAACCTAAAAACACAATCGATCTGATATTGACTCGAACCAAAAACCAATTGGTCTGATATTGACCTAACTCGAAAATAATCAATTTAATATTGACCTGACTCTATACCCGACCCAAATAACATAGACTCGAACTAAATTCGAAGCATACCCAAATTGAACCTAAATTGAAAGCAACCCAAACTAAAAATTAACCCATCCTGGAATGACCCTATTCAAACCTGATCCGAGCGACCTGATTACCACCTTTATTAATTTGATTGTTTTAGAAATTAATGAGTTTTTTTTTCAAATGTGATCGAGTCAATATTTTTAGGGATGTTATTTTTTTTATAGAAGCCGCTAATTTTATTAAAAAGAGGAAATATCCAAGATTACAATGAGTGTTTACATTCATAATCGTAAAGTAACACAAAATTTGGACATTTTCCTATAATCTAAAAGAAGCTAATCACTTGAGATCATTCAAGGACCATACAATGAAAATATTAGAAAAAAACTAACTAAAATACTCGAATTAAAGATAGATACGAACAGATCTTACTGCATCGACAAACGAACCACGAAAGGGGATCAAACTACTGAAGGATCGCCAACAATCGCAAATTAGAACCAAACGTCGTGACTATCCACGAACGTGAACCACGTATCCAAATCTAATTTGAGGGTCTAAAGCAGGGAAGATCAGCATGATAAAAAATCAGCTCCAATCAGTCAGGGCAACGCTAAATTCAACCCTGAAAAACAAAAAAAGACGGTCAAATGACGGACAAAAGGGAATGAAAATGTGCCATAAAAACAATTATTCTTATAAAAATAAAATAAAAACAAAGAAAAAAATAAAGATAACAGATAAACAAGCAAAGGTAAAACAAGGAGTATTGGCGGTTGGCAACTAACATTAAAATTAGTATTGTCGCCGACTAAACAAAATGAGAAGAGAAAGAAAAGTTGAGTAGAGAAAAAAGTAAGGTAAATGACTAGACCTCAAGGTTAAGATACATATGCTATGAAAAGAGAGTAAAATTCCGGTTAGAGATGTTATTTTAAGTACACTGGAAGTGTTATGTACTAATACTCTGTTTTGTGTGTTTAATCGAATTTTAGGAAAAATTACGGAAATGTCTTTTTTATTTGATTTTGATTAATTAGCTAAATTAAGTTTTGTTGATGATATGCAACTAACTTTGTATAATTGTTAGCATATGTAAATGATTGTTGGTTTGTTTTTATTAACTTGTATATTTTTATTATTTGTTTTAAGTATGCATAATTGTGTTGTATATGTATATGAGTCACTCTGATGATTAATGTAACTTCTGATATTCAAGCCGAAGGAGCCACAACTAGGTTCGATTAAATTAGTGAGAACTTCAACAAAATTGAAAGATATTTTTGAAATTGATATAGGATTTAATAATCTCCCAATTTTAATATAATGCAATTGGATATTTACGGAATTAGTTACATTTAGTATAACATGAGGTTAAAAAGATAATGAAAGGCTGAACTTTAATAGAAATTTATAATTACAATTTAGTCCTCCAACATTTGGAATAATTATAGAATAACCCTTAAACCTTGCAAAAGTTTTAACTCCTCACTGCTTAAAAAAGGATACATGGTTTAACTAATATTGAATGGTTTCTATGGAGAATAACACAGTTGATTGTTCAATTGAATATTAGTTTGATTTCTAGAATCATTGAAAGTTTCCGTTGACCGTCCGCAATATCTCTGATTTGATTCCCGACTGGTCGGGTAGGGTGTTACAGCACACACATTACACTCTGGACTCTTTGATTTATTTGAGATGAACTGTTTTGGCTAATGTGTACAGTTTTGGCTAAGCTTACCTAATTTATACTTGCCTAGCCTATCGAGAACAAAGGATAGATGATTTTATAGCGAGACTTTGAATATATGTGTTAGAACCAAACCATAATAGATATGAAATCTAAACCCAAGATCTATCATGTCAAATCATCAAGAACAATAAACCGAAAGCGGAAGCGTACCTGGATTCATTGATGGATGGATTGAAAACCTCGAATCCTTTGATGGAGATCGCCTAGAAGGTGGTTATGATCTTCCAAGAAGATATGTTAGCTCTTGCCGTAAAAACTCTCCGACGAGGATAAGAGTAATACAAGTTAACCTATTTCTTGGAGACCACTACCTCTTTATATAATTGATTATTAGATCAACTATTAAGTATTTATAACTCTTTCCCTCATTGAATTATAAATACATCTTATGGTATCTACACTTTTATTTCCATGACACTTTAATACCCATGACACGCCTAACATAATTGATCACTTAATTTTGTGTCATACTTTATAATAACATCATAAATTTTACATATGTGCCCACAATTGCAGATTTTAGTCCAACAATCTCCTACTTTGGCTACATAAGTTTCCTGATAAATGTACAATCTTATGAGCTCAAAAATTTGCTATTATATAATAGGTATTTATAACAATCTCGTCCATCAACTATATCCATATAGGATCAAAGCAGCCTTTGCCATATCAATCATGACTAGACCCATCATGGTCACATATACAAATATAGTCAAATGACATAGATCAATCATGGATGCGTAGCATGGAAAATTACATGAAATGTGAACCGAACATGTCTATTTCCAACTGGTCCTCCTAAACTTTAATGAGATCAAACTTTACTGATTTCAGAGTGTGCATAAACCAAAAGAATTTTATTTCTGTAGAAAATAATCTTAAATAACTTTAAACTGAAGTAACCGAAATTGTGCCTAAAACGAATAAGCATTCTTCAAAATTACAAACTCCCACTAAAACAGAATATCTTAAATAACATTACACCCATATGAGTAGTGTGATCATCAAGGACCTAGGGTGACAGTTTCTTAATATGCACGCAAATATGGAGTTTGTACCAACATGCTCTATAAACACACAACCACTCTAAATTTTCTTTAACAACTAGGAACTTAATATTTATGTCCTTTAAATTTGAAGTGTTCCTATTGTTTATAGAATAAATGAATGCATATTTATTGTCACAAAATAACTGAAGTGGTCTTTCTATTCAATCTATAATTAGCAGCTCATGTGACAAAATTCTTTTGCATCAATATTCTAATAGAATCGAAGTCTGTAAACTTGATGATCTCTAACTTACCAGAACTTCGATATGTGAGCATGCAATTTTTTGTTCTCTAAAGATATCTCATAACCTTACTAGCTGCTATACAATGGTCCATATTAGATTTGCTTAAATATCTGTCTAATGTTCCAACAATGTACGCAATATCTAAACGCATACATACTTGAGCATAAATTAGATTCTCAATAGCTTATGCATATGGAACCATTTGTATTTTTTAAATTTCAAGGTTACTTTTAGGGCATTGAGTATGACTAAATTTGTCTTCTTTAGCAATGAGTATCACTTGGTTTACTCCCACTGAAACTTGTAGTATATACAATTGTCAACCAAATTTATCTCAAAACTGAATGAGATAATCAATATGAAATTTATAATTTCAATAATGAGAGTCCTACTTAAGCTCATAGGTGAATTTATTTAATTTACATATCATTGATTTGTATAATCAAACACAAATTCATGATTGTACCATAAAAATAATTTCTTCAATGTCGCCATTGAAAAACACAAGCTTAACATTCATCTTATGTAGCTTAAGATTAAAATAAGCAACAAGCTTCACGATTATCTTGAAAGAGTCGTTCAATGAAACTTGAGAGAAAGTCTCCACAAAATCAATGTCTTCTTTTAGAGTATATCCTTTAGATACAAGATGTGTCTTATACTTATCCACATTACCATTTCCATCCCTATTGGTTTTAATTATCCATTTACAACCAATTGGTTTTTACCTTAAGGTAATGAGACAAGTTCCAAAACTTTATTGTCTTGCATAAAATTATACTATTCTTAAATGAAATCAATCCACTTTTGAGAGTTAGAACTTTTATGGCCTGGTAAAAAATAATTGACTCACTTTCTATCATTCCATTGTTATCCTTATTTTCTTGAGAAAAAACAATACAATAATCTCGAATAGTATTTCTTCTTCCTATCGTGGACCTCTTTAATGACACTTGGTTTTTTTTGAGGTTGTTGAGTTTGTTCTTCTGAAACAATTATCTTATTTTGAATAGGATTTGTTCAACATTCTTTTCTTGAGGTACTTGATTCACTTCTTGATTAATGATAGGTGTGAAAACCTAAACATTGTCAAAACTGATAGTAAGAATTAAATTATAATCCAATTTCTCCTTAATAGCAATGCATCTAACCTTATTTCTCCCTTCAAACTCAACATTCTAAAAAAGTTATAAATCTCTCCTTAAAATAATCTTAATTGTGGGATCATAAAATTTACAGCCCATGGATCACTCAAAATAACCAGATTGCTCACTTTTGAAGTTTAATTTCTTCAGATGTGTCCTAATTTGTTGCAAAAGAATCAACCCTATGCAACTTATTGTTGTTTCTTATGAGTTGGACCCTTAGCAACTTTATTCTAATATCTTATTTATTGCCCATATTCTTACAGGCACTAGCTAAAAGAGCACTAACAAAATGAGTACTTTTTCACTTGTAATCCTTCAACTTTTCTTCCTCTTGAACAGAATGAGAAATGAACCCAATTAGAGTCTATTTCTCCTTTTAACAGTTGTAACTTGAATTGGTTAAACTGTATAGGAAGCTGTACCAAAAGAATAAGAACAAACAATTGTTAGAAAGTTTGATCTTATGTGCCTTAAATTTTGAAGCTGTATTTAACATTTTCATAGTGTACTCGCTCACATTTCCTTGACTCTTATACTTTATAGAAATCAAAGAAGGCATAAGTGATGTCATCTTAACCTTAATGTTTTGTGTAAAATATTTCTTAATTTCGTCAAGAAAACCTTAGCACGAGTAATCTTTTTAAATTTGTGCTCCTAAAGACTTATAGAATGTTGTTTTTTATGATCATTAGACTCATGCAATTTGAACAATTTCACCTCTCGAAATACCTTTTATGGTTGCTTACCATAGTGAGAGGTGCAAGTTGTTCTTTCCTTAGTGCAAAGTCTATGTTCATACAACCACTAAATACAATATGTAAGTTTCTTTTCTATTCCTTGAAATTAGTTTCACTAAACATGAATGTAGAATGCATATTAACAGATATTGTGACAGCAAAAGATAAATTACCTAAATATAAAACAAAAATAAATTAAAAAAAATAAAAAAGCTCACATAAATATTCATAAGTAAATAAATAAATTCAAAATAAGGGCTAGTTCCCCTCAAGTTACCAAGCATAACATTAATATCAAGTCTTTGGATGGTAATATTAACTGTAAGCGGCACTCTTGTTGTAGCAATCAAACATTGACAATAAACTATGTCAAACAATAGATTAATCTTTGGACTAACGTATTGCTCATATAAAATACCTTAAAATTGTCACACATTTATTGCCACAATTGTCATAATTCTGCCAAATATTAACTTTCCTTTGGGCCAATTAATAAATGCATGAATTACTAAAAACTTATTGTAATCACTAATTTTGTCTGGGGTGGACCGGCTTTTATTTTCTCTTTTGTTTTTACAATAATGGGCTTTGCTTATCATGAACCATCTTATATTATATAGATATATATGATTTTCATTAAAAATTCAAAAGCAATCAAAATGCTACTATTGCTACTTGCTAATACATCTAAGTGTTATCTTTTAATATCTAAATTTCCATTATGTTTTTGTTATTTGCTAATGAAAACCCTAAATATTGTGATGTATTATTTCTATCGGTTTTGTCCTATCGTCATTACTAAATAGTTAGTGTTATTGTTATTTCGATAGTAGTCTTTATTGATATTGCTATTTTCATATTTAAGTTAAATATATAAAAGAATATTATGAACTATGGTAATAAATAAAAACCTAAAATTATTATATATATATCAGCCCATATACATATAATTACCAATCTAAATAAAGCCCCAAGTTTTAAATTCAGTCCATTTACATTATAAGCCCATAAATTAAAAAGTATATTACATATTTAGCTCATTTTGAGCCTAATAAAACCAAAGCCCCTTTCACCCTAATTTGATAACAAAAAACCCTAATTCTCCATCTTATTCTTGCGCAACCCATTCCCCACCGTTAGATCTGGCAAGATCTGACGGTCCAAGATGAAGCAAGAGGGACTCTTCAGATCATCATGCACTGTACGCGCGGCTCATCATTTCCCCCACTCGCGTGTGTGCAACACCGGCCACCCTTTCGCTTTCTCAGCCGAGCGTGATGTCCGCTCGCCTTCTGAACGCTCCTATGCGCCATCGCCATACCCCCACTGTTGTGCTTCCACGTTGGCCGTTCCTCTGCTGGCCCCCTCCTCTCCTCCAGTGGTCACATGTAAAAGGGGAGAGCAAAACAAAACTGACAACAATATCAGATGTAAAGGAAATTATAGAGAATTAGGGGACAATGGAAGGAAGGCACCAACATATCAGAAATTGGTAGGCAACCAATAGGAAATTCCAATGTATTTTTCTTTTTTTAAATTGCATGTAATAATCGAGGGTACAAATAGGAAAACCCTAGAACAATTCATGAAGAGGATTTCACTAGAGCAATATAGAGGAAAGAGAAAAACAAAACTTTGAGGTATATCTTCCTCCCTTGTTTCATTTACAGTACTTACATGTCATAAAAAGCTAGGGTTTTGGTTTTTCTTACCCTCGTAGTTTCATCTTCCTCCCGTGTCGATCTGCCTCCCATCGCCATTGATAAGGCTTACAACCTCTCGAGGTTGTATATGGTGAAACGGAAGGGTGGAGGATTTGGTTTTTTGTCTCCCGATTTCGAATTTGTTTTTAGTTTTTTGTGAAAAGGGGAAGGTCAAGTTTTGAAAATTATGGGTGGATTTGGTTTCTAAACGAGGAAATGGAGTTTTTTTGGTAGGTTTGAGGTTGCCGACCACTGTCAAAAGGTGGTCGTTACTGTGGCTCAGTGGCCGATTTTTGGGAATTGAGGCGGAGGACCGCCGAAATCTGGGTTCATGATGAACCCAAATGAACAAGGGGTAGTGTTATAAGAGCTTAGCTCTCTTTTTTTTCCAAAAAGGAAATGATCTGAAATAAAAGGGTTTTATAAGTTTTCACGTTTTAAAAATGGTGAAATAGCGTAATAAGGACCTCCACCCAATTTTAATCGCGTATTTAGCCCTTCACAAGTCCAAATATCGCCAATAGTCCCTCCGTGTTCCAGAAATTCCCCCGAGGCCATTCCACCTTCTTTAATCAAACCCGGGTCCTCGTAACTTTGCATTTTCTTACAATTACATCCCCATTATCCTTTTAATCGAGCCTCGAGATTTTATTTCTTTTCAATTTCGTCCAGTTTCCAGTGTTTAATTTCCCTTTTCATGCATTTTGTTTCTAGTTCCTTTTGTTCATAGTGTTGCTTTTTTTGTGTTTGGTTTAAATTTGTTGTTCTTTAATTTATGGTTGGAATGTTCATGTTGAATGGTTGTTCTTAGTATGTGGTTTTTATATGATGTTTGTAATATATGTTTTATAATATATAAAGTATATAGTTTTCTTTTTTAAAATGGGGTCTAATGTATGGTTTATTTAACATATATGTAGTATATAATTTTTGTAGAGAATATATAACATTGTAAAATAGATAGTTTTACAAAGAATTAAGTTTTCCATACACATATATGTATATATGGTTTTAAGAGAAATTTATAATATATAGTTTCCCCTATAATACGTAATATATGTTTTTTTTTGCAAAAATATGCATAGTTATATAAATATACAATATAGTTAAAAGATATATAAAGTAGTTTTATAAAGCCAACAAAATATTATTTTCAAGTTTTGATCATGTATATATTTTAAAGTATGTAATATATGTTTTTCCATAAAAAGTTTATGATATGTATTTTAGTGTATAACATATTTGTGGCTTGTGGGCTTGGGCTTTTAGTTTAGGCCTTGTTTTAAATAGTTTGAGCTTGGTTTGACTTTAGTGTAAGCTTGTTTTAGTTTTGGGCTCTTGGTTTTGGGCTTAGTTGTAATCGTCTTGGGCTTTCGGTTTTTGGGCCTAGTTTATAGTTTTTGGGCTTTAGATTAGATTAAGTGGATTAATTCACTTAATTTAGATCGTGTGCTCGTCGCATATGGGCGCAATTCTCAAATTAATTGAGTTAATTCTAGGTTTAGATTCTTTAGAGCCTTAGTTAGATTAGGTTTCAAATTAATTTAATGAATTTAAATTTGCTCTTGACTCATTCGAGTAAATGTTAAATTTATTAAATTAATTGAACGTCTCTTAATGATTCTTAAGATAAAATTAATTTCAAACTTAGATTGAAATCAAATCTCATATTAATTATCATAATGTGTTAGGGTTTTAGTCGTTTAAGGCTAATTAATTTAGGATTAAATACTAGAATCACCTAATTAATAATTAGATCATCATTTGGGCTTTCCCTAATTTGGGCCTTCATAGGTTAGGTCTTGGGTTGGGCTTTTGTGTTTATTTTTGTGCCTTTGTTTACCATTCTTTAATTGTCATTCATACGGCCCATTAATTTTGCATTAATTAATCTAAATCACAAAAAGGAGATATTTATTAAATCCGATATTTGTGTCGTAACAGTTTGAGCTTAAAGGATGTCGACCAAATATCTGAATTAATTCTTACCATCCCAAGGTAAAGTTAAATGTTGATAAAATCATTACATCATATATTAACTACTTGCACCATGCATAAAAGGTGATGTGCGAGATTCGAACCATAAATTAACACAGCAGTCGGTCTTATTCGATGTCGGTTTAATCTATGGTCTGACGTATCGTCAACCTTATTAATTAAATGTCCAATTAATTTGAACCCACCAATTTGATAAAGCCCATTCAATTAAGGTTAGTTTTTAATTAAGGTCACCAAATTAAATTTTTTTCAAATTCTGACAACTTCCTTCGATTAAGAGCAACAAATATTTTGGTACTGATTTTCGAGCGTGATGGGGTTCTAATCCTTCCCCACACGTAACCAACTCCCGAGCCCTTTCAAATTGAATCTCTGGTTTTCTGGTGTCCGGCTCACCTTATCCACGTGACCGGTGGCGACTCCAAATCTTATTCTAAATGAAAATCAAGTTTTCAATCGTTATTCAAAGGATTATGATTTTTCAAAAGAAATTCCCATTTAAGCAAACCTTCACCAAAAAGTGGGATACTTTAGTAGTTTTTTTTTAAAACGTCGTTACAGCTTGGCGACTTCACTGGGGATCATTGTTGTTAAAACAAAAAGAAAGTTAGGCCAAATAAAATATTTGTTGCTTATTAATGATGGAAAATTGTCGCAATTTCAATTGATTCTAGTAAGGTTGACCCTTTCTTGAAAATGTAACTACAATTGAACGGGCTTTGATAATTGGTGGCCTTTGAATTAATTTTTCATTTAATTTCTAAAGAATCACCGATATATGTTGCACCATCTCATCAAGCTCTATACCCGAGCTCCGTCCCTTAAGTGGGAGTGAAACGCCACATACCCACGTGAGTAGCCCTCCATAGGTCGGTAATTCACTTCTGGAATCCATGTCTCTTGACACGTGAGCAGCCCCCCACGTCATTAGGTCGTGCTTTCCCTCGAACCGAAACCAATTTGCAAGCTTGTAATGGGCCATAATTGGGGCTCTTGTTGCCTTAGTAGGTGATAAGATAGGTTCGGGTACCCCAATTAGAACCGAACTCATGTGTGTGAATCTAAGAAGCCCACCCCAATAGAGCCATGCAGATAACCATAGCGAATTAGAATTCTTGTGATTAGGGTGTTCTTTTATATATGCTTTCTCTTCGCTTAACTTGATTAATTTTACCTCTTCTCATTTGCAAGTTTATTGTTCACCTCATGACTAACCTTTTCCTTATTTCCTGTCATTTTTATCTTTATTTTGCATATTATGTCATAATCATGAGAGCACACTAAGTCTGGGAATAGTTTGAGATTAGAGGCTAGATTGATGGGAGACTTAGTTCGTAGCAATGATGAAAAGAATTCTGATGTTCAAATATGGTCGGAAGGGGAACAATTATATGAGGGAGATAGTATTGCTGAGGGGTTTAGATCAGCCATGTGAGCCACGACATTCATGAACACCAGGTCTAATGATGTTTCTGATTTGAAGTCAGTATGGAATAGTTGAGATTTTGAAACAAATAGCACTTTTAGAGAAAAGTATGGTGACATCGCGTATATGCTAGAGGTTCCAGTTGATCAAGCGCTACTGCAAACCTTGGCAGGTTTTTGGAACTCTGCCTATAGTTGCTTCACGATTGGTAACTTTGATCTCACTCCTACAATTGAAGAATACCAAGATATTATAAACGGCAAAAGGATTGATATGGATCGAGTATATTCTAAGCCAAGTAAGAACAATGCCTTCTGAGGGAAGCTTGTTAGAATATCAGATACATTACTGTCTTGAGTCGAGCAGCATGTCACCACTTGGAACAGTAAAGAGTATCTTAAGTGGGAGGGGATCTTGGCCTTGGCTTCTGTGCGTCCTGTGGGCCGAGTTCAGTGGAACTTGTTTGCGTTATTGATCTATGGATTGGTATTATTTCCTCAAGCATTGGGCATCGTTGACCCGTCAGTTTTGGATATTTTTGAACGTTTGAGTAGTGGGACTAATCCAGTACCTGTAATTTTGGCTGAAACTTTTTGATCTTTGAGATTCTATCATGAGAATGGTGGAGGACACTTCCAGGGATGCCCACAGCTTTTGAAGTTTTGGTTCTATAGCCACCTTTGGACCAATCCCATTTTCTCCAGGCCCCTTTACGATGGCAAGTTCTCACCCTTAGAAGAGTTCTTACGAAAGAATGACCGGCCGACTCAGAGATCCGAGGAGGTATGGCAGGATGTTTTCTGGAACCTAAAGGAGGAGGACATAGTTTGGAGAGCACCGTGGTTGTTGGAGAAGAATGTTCTCTATAGATACGGAAAGTATTTGTGGGTACCGCTACTTGGCCTTTGGGGGCATACTGCTTATGCACCTCTGTTAGTTCTGAGAGTATGATTCAAAATACTTCGTGCCAACCACCAAAGGGCTGAATAAATTCAACGTGGATTATGCAAAGGAGAAGGGCTATAAGGCGATGGTATACAACGCTTCCTCAACATGGAATAGTGTAAGAAGGGTTATGATCGTGAATGCTCCATACATGGTTACTCCTGAATATGAGGCGTGGCGACTTAACTGTGTCAACGACAATATTCCGTGTTTAACCCCCGATAGTAGGAGATCTTTAGAATAAAAGTTGGCCACACTCCTTACCGAGGCTGATCTGATTAGAAAACAACTTGAAGAAGAGCGAAAGAAATACCTCAAGCTCGAGGAGAAAACCCATCAAGAGAAGTTTAACTTCGAGTTAGAAAAGACGCAGTTCGAAGGAGTGGTCAAAGACCTATAAAAGAGGAGAGGAGATTAGAACTCTAACTCAAGCTAGAAAAAGAAGAGATTCTGCAGCTGAAGAGGTTAAGTAAAAGCAAGAGAGTCGCAGAAGGAGGGTCGAGCGAGGGGCTGGAGCTCCGGATTAAGGAAGAGAAAGCACGAGTTGAGAACTATAAGAGGATGTTTCTCGAGCACAAAGATTGAATGCTCACTTTGATCCAAGAAATGGAGAATTTGCGAACCTCCCATTCAAGACAAATTAAAAAAGAACAACACCAAAGCAAAACCTTGAGAGATCAAGTGAAATGTTTGGAAAAGTCTCTTTTCAAACATAAGGGCTCGACTAGCAAGTTAAAAGCTAGCAGCTCAAAAAATCAAGCTTTGATGACACGTGTCGAGGAGTTGGAAGCCGAGGTTCAACAGCTCAAGGATCATGTAGCAAGCATGAGATGGGCGATTCAAAATAAAAATACTTTTAAGATTTAAAAGTATGATGGATGAAGTGCCAAACTTGAGCATGATAGATGAAGTTGAGAAGAGAATTAGGGCCGATATGGAGAAGAAGTATGAGGAGCAATTTTGCCTACTTGAGGAAAGGCCAAAAGCCATTCAAGGGGTCGATGAACATGAAATTGATGCAAGTGATTTAAGTTTAGTGGCTGATTTGATTCTCCCACCCAAATTCAAAGTGCCCGACTTCAACAAATATGATGGAACCACTTACCCATTAGCACATATTACCATGTATTGCAGAAAGTTGGCTACTTTCGTAAAAGATGAGAAGTTACTTATCCACTGCTTCTAAGAGAGTTTGACTGGATCTGTAACTCGGAGGTACACCATGCTCAGCCGAACCAATATCAAGTCATGGAATGACCTTCAGAAGGCCTTCATAGAACACTACAAGCATGTAACGGACATGACCCCCAGTCGAATCATGCTAGAAGGGATGAAGCAAAGGTTGAATAAGAATCTACGCCAGTATGCCCAGAGATGGCGTGACGTGGTTGCCCAAATTCAACCACCGATCCCTGAACATGAAATCATACCGATATTCATCAATACTTTAAAGGGGCATTGTTCGATCGTTTGATAAACAACACTACCCAAAGTTTACTGATATGGTGAGAATCAGGGAATCAATCAAAGTAGCAACAAAGAGTGGAAGAATCGATAGTGGGGAGAACACTTTTAAGAATTACAACAAAAGAGATAATGAGGTGAACAATACGAGCGCTTATGTAACCCCAAAGAGTTTCACTATTTCACCACTACGAGCCACAATCGGAGGAGGGCAGGGCTCAAACAAGAAGGAAACTAGGGCCCCAAAGAGGGAAAATGAGAATATGTCATTTACCCCACTCCCGTTGTCATATGTTGAACTATACTTGTAACTACACGAGGCCGATTTGGTTCGGCCTTATCATGTCACTCCTTTCAAACCTCTATTCCTTGCGTGGTAAGATGAAAAAGTAAACTGTGAATGTCATGGTGGAGTCCCGGGACTCTCAATCGAGAAGTTCGTACAAAACATGATAAATTCCAAAGTATTGCAGTTAGGCGAACCGAATGTAGCCACTAACCCGTTACCAAATCACGGAGGCTGTGGTATAAATGCAATCGAAGAGGAGTACACTAGGAGAGCCAAGACGAACGTGTCTGAGTTCAAATCCCCTTTGAGGTGGGTATTTCAACAGTTATGTATTGAATGGGGTATGGAGATCGTGCAACGAGGAAGCGGACCGTATTGTGAGTTCTACCAAGAGGAAGGACATGACATTCAGCGTTGCGAGGAGTTTAAGCAAGTGATTCAGAAAATGATGGACAATAAGGAGATTGAATTCTTCGAGAAGGTTGAACAAAGAAAAGATTCAGATGTATGCACGTTAGATACCCCTAAGGTCAAGTATGGGGTAGATAGGCATTTTATCATATCACTCAAGCCCAAGTCAGAAAGCTCATCCCAAGATGAGAGCTCCAAAGTAACTCCAAAAATACGAATTTCAGCTCTGAATCCCTTTTCGTTTAAGGATGCTCAGAAGGTCCTATGGAGTTATACTGCCCACATCTCTATACCAGAGAAGTCGAAACTACAAGGAGAGAAGAAACCATCCAGTGAAGAACCTGCAAAGAAGGAGGACTCGATAGAACCAAATGTCAGGACGGTAAATGAAGTAGGACATTTTACCCAAAGTGTCATATGCTATTCACTAGAAACGACAAAAGCATCGGAGGAGCCGAGAAACAAAGGCAAAGAGGTAACTACCGAACCTGTAATGATCTTTGTAGAGGAACCTCCCCTAAAAATTCATGAGCCGGTGACAGAGAGTCAGGCGCAAAAATTCCTTAGGTTCCTAAAGCATAGTGAATACAACATCGTTGAGCAGCTTAAAAAATAGCAAGCATGAATTTCGGTACTTGAGTTATTGTTAAGCTCAGAAAAGCACCGTGATGCATTGTTCAAAGTATTGAATCAGGTGTTCATCTCGGACAATATCTCAGTAAACAAGTTAGATAGAATAGTGGGTCACATTGCTGCAGATAACTACATCACCTTTAGCGATGATGAAATTCCCGACGAAGGTATGGGATCAACTAAGGCTTTGAACATCACTACCCACTGCAAGGGGCATGTCTTACTGGGAGTTGTTATTGAAAACGAGTCTACCTTGAATGTATTGCTGATGGCAACCCTGCAAAGGCTGCAGTGGATATTTCATACATGAAACCGTGCCAGAACTCTGTTAGGGCATTTGAAAGGACCAAAAGGGATGTTATCGAGAAGATAGAGATACCGTTGCTAATCGGTCCTACTGAATATGTTGTCGAATTTATGGTAATGGACATCCGACCTACTTATAATTGTTTACTAGGAAGGCCATGGATTCACTCGGCCGAAGCCGTGCCTTGATCCTTGCACCAAAAATTAAAATTTGTTATTTATGGGAAGTTGGTGGGTATGGGAGCTGAGCAAGACACCATTGCTTCTCTAACCATCGACGCTCCTTATCTCCAAACTGACGAAGATGCTGTTGAATGCTCCTTCAGGGCCTTAGAATTCGTGAATACTACCTTTGTAGCAGAGGGAAGCAAGATCCCCCGCCCTAGACTATCAAACTGCACCAAGATTATAGTCTGGAAAACTCTAGGATGAGGAGCCAAGAAGGGCAAAGGGCTCAGAAGAAGTTTGCAAGGATGCTTGTGCACTAAGAGCGTCATTGGCAAAAAAGATCGGTTTGGGCTCGATCATAAACCCAATTTTCATCAGAGAAAGTTAGAATGGAAGAAGAGAGAAGAACAAAGGAAGGCCAGATTCAAGGGTGAAGACATCCCGTGGAAACCAATGACTTTCCCTCACTTAAAGAATATTTTCGTGTCTGGAGGGATAATTAATATGGAGGAAAGGATATACAATGCCGATATAGAAATTGCCAAGTTCAGCGGTGAAGAAAGGTTCAATGAGGCATTAGAGGGAATGAATGTCAACATGATAACCAAAGAGGGAAAGAGTGGCAAATACTTGGCCGGAATCCGCCCTTGCTTCCTTGGGAAACACTCAACAATTGGACCATTGTAGATCTACCAATAGTTTTTAGGTCAAAATCAGCGTAATACTCAAAACCAACCCTATTCGCTTTTGCCCACGAGCAATAGGGATCTTTTGTAAAGGGCTCCTATGTTAGTCTTCTTGCTTTCAATTCAATAAAAGGGATGCTTTCCTTTTTATCTCAAATGGCAAACACTTTTTTTACATTACATTCATTATTATTTTATTTGTTTCATTTATTCCATAAGAGTATTCATTTCTTGTCCCGATATATATTTGTTTTCAAATTGTTTCAGGGTCCCTATTATTAACTGTATGAATGATTCTGAGTCTAATCCCGAGATAGATTTTGAGCGACCCTCGTGTTTGGAAGAAGTCGAGGAAGGGGATGATGAGATGGAAGTAAAGATCCCAGATGAACTACTCCAATTAATGGAAAGTGAAGATAAGCAAATCTTGCCTCATCAAGAAGAGTTAGAGATTCTTAACTTGGGAACGACAGACGAAAGAAAAGATGTGAAGATTGGTATTGCTCTCTCGTCTCAGACCCGGTATGAATTGATTCAGTTCCTTTTAGAATTCAGGGATGTTTTTGCATAGACTTATCAAGACATGCCAGGTCTAGACACAAACATTGTAGGTCATAAGCTACTGATCAAGCTAGAATATAGGCCGGACCAACAAAAACTTAGAAGGATAAAACCAGAAATGTTGTTGAAGATTCGAGAAGAAGTAAAGAAACAATATGATGCTGGTTTCTTAGGAGTCTCTAAATACTCAGAGTGGGTGGCGAACATAGTCCCTGTTCCTAGAAAATATGGAAAGGTTCGTATGTGTGTAGATTACATAGACCTTAATAAAGCAAGCCCCAAAGATAATTTTCCTATACCTCAT
Organism: Hibiscus mutabilis; assembly: GCA_019671005.1. NCBI lineage: Eukaryota > Viridiplantae > Streptophyta > Magnoliopsida > Malvales > Malvaceae > Hibiscus > Hibiscus mutabilis. Next base: position 31,090,338 of record CM033715.1, read on the forward strand.
ATTGATACTTTGGTTGACAACACCGCGAGACATTTGTGGTTCTCTTTCATGGATGGTTTCTCCGGGTACAACCAAATCAAAATGCATTCCGACGACATGGAGAAAACTACGTTCATGACCATGTGGGGAACATTCTGTTATAAGGTGATGCCCTTCAGATTGAAGAACGCTAGAGCAACCTACCAAAGGGCCGTCAAACGACGGCCAACACGGTGGCTCAATGGCCAGTTTCTGGGAATTGTGGCGAAGGACCGCTGAAATCTGGGTTCATGATGAACCCAGATGAACAAGGGGGGAGTGTTATAAGAGCTTAGCTCTTTTTTGCCAAAAAAGGAAATGATCTGAAATAAAAGGGTTTTATAAGTTTTCACATATTAAAAATGGTGAAGTAGCGTAATAAGGACATCCGCCCTATTTTAATCGCGTATTTATCCCTTCTGCAAGTCCAAATATTGCCAATAGTCCCTCCACGTTCCAGAAATTCCCCCGAGGCCATTCTGCCTTCTTTAATCACAACCCGGGTCTTCGTAACTTTTCATTTTCTTACAATTACGTCCCCGTTATCCTTTTAATCGAGCCTCATGATTTTATTTCTTTTCAATTTGGTCCAGTTTCCAGTGTTTAATTTCCCTTTTCATGCATTTTTTTCTAGTTCTTTTTGTTCATATTGTTGCTTTTTGTGTTTGGTTTAAATTTTTTGTTCTTTAATTTATGGTTGGAATGTTCTTGTTGAATGGTTGTTCTTAGTATGTGGTTTTTATATGATGCTTGTAATATATATTTTGAAAAATATAGAGTATATAGTTTTCTTTTTAAAAATGGGGTATATTTGTAGCGATGTCTTTTTTTTCTTAATCGCTAAAAAAATGTGGATTTTCGAAGTGTTTTTGAAAGGTATTCGTGATTTTTTGGATATAAAATATTTATTCCGTGGGGTTTTAAAAAAACTGCATTTTAAAAAAAATGGAGTCACCACCGGCCACTTAGGTAGGCCGGACACCGTAAAACCAGAGATTCGAAAAACTTTGAGTTCGGGAGTCGGTTACGGATGGGGAAGGATTAGCACCCCCACACCGCCCAGAATTGGTACTTTAATAATTACCGCTTTATTAATATTGGATTTTTCGGATTAAAATGACGATTATTTTAAAATTTGGTCATAATTGCGAATAAATTTTAAGGGCCCCTTTATCCGAGAATAAACGCCCAACCACTATCACTACGCCTGATACTGGCCCCGTTTACGCTCGGATAAAAGGGCACCGCATTAACAATTTATATACCGTATGCAATCTTAGTGACAAAAATATAAGACATAGCAGATAATTTAAAGACATTAAATATTCACATAACAGAATACTAATCTAACATAAATAAAAATATGTAATTAAAACACACATATACATAACAAGCTTAACAGTAAATAAAAGCAAATTTAACATGTCACAATAACAAGACAAGAATAAATACGTGTGTAGACGAACATATATTTCAGGGAGACATACATACTAGAAATAAAACATATTTCAACATATATGGAACAATATATTATACATAAAAAGAAGACACACTAACACGTAACCTAAAGGTCAAGAGAATATACAATACATAAAAAAATACAAAACATGCCGTTTACGAACCAACTAGAACATAACATACTTAATACGAATAACCGGATAAAAAAGATACATAACCATCATAAACTCAACACACATATACATGTAGACATAAAAATACAAGACATATACGAGGGATATATAATAAGGCAAAAGACTACATCAACATATACGATTATAATACGAACATGATTATTTACATAGAAACAGGACTGAAATGAAAAGAAATAAAAATTAGTGGCTGAAATTAAAGGATAATAATATGCAATTTAAGGACGAAAATACAAAATAGACAGAACCTAAGAGGATCAAAACTGTAATTAGACCAAGGGGCAGACCCGAAATGAAAAATTCAAAAACGCGGGATGGTTAAAGGGGTAATTTTACCATTTAAAAACTGATTCGGTGTAATTTAGGGATTGGATTGCAAGATTTTCAAATACAAGGGGGACCAGAGTTGTAAATATACCATGCGGTGAGACAGAAGTGAAAATATCAAAGACGCGGGGGGGTTTATTATGTAATTTTCCCATTTCACGAAATAATAATAACTATAAAAACCCCTCTTTTAGGCCGAAACCAATTTTTCCCTCACTTGTTTCATTTTTCAGTTTTATAACCCAAATCCCCTTCTTCATTTTCTCTCAAATCTCCCCTGAAACCCAAAATCCGGCGGCCGGCCGCCGTATTCTCCGCCGCCGGCTGCCGCTAACCGGCATCGGCGAGCTTCAAAAAACCTACCAAAATAACCCACATCTCACCCTCGACATGAATCCGAGGTTGGATTCAGAGGAAAAACCTCCATCTGCCCTAGATCTAGGAAATATGAAACGAAAAACCCATTTTTTTAACCCAAAACGAAACTACAAGGGGTCTCTCACTCCTTTCAGTTCACCGTATCTGGCTTGGGGAAGCTGAAAAGGCTTGTCACTGGTGAGGGGAGACCCACAGATGGTGACGGTAAGACCTCTAACTCTCTCTCTTTTTTTCTTTTCTTTTGTGTATGCATGCAAAAAATAAAAAAGGGGAAACGAATATTTACCACTGGACTTTTTCTTTCGATTATAACTTGACTGGTTACAACTTTGTTCCTTTCGATTACAACTCTCTATCCTCTCTCCGTTTACAAAATATATTTTTCGTACATATATATGTCTGTCTTTGGTTTTGGTACAAGTTGCATATTATTTGCTTTTTTTAGATCTGGACTGACATATTTCTTTTCTTGCCGTGTTTTGACATGTTCTGAGCGCGGTGGATGAAGATCGGCATAGTGTAGCATGGTGGCGGTGTGGGGGTTCTGCCTGCGGCCAGACGTGTTCTCGGCCGTTAGATCAGATCAGATCTAACGGTCGATATGGCTTGAAGGATGAACGGCCCAGATGAAGCCTTGATTTGGTGAAACGGCTCCAGATCGTGCCACGTGGAGCTCAGCAGTCGAGGGGTCAGAGCGCGTGGGGCTCACGCACGCGTGGGATATCAAAGAGTCCGCGCATGGACTGTACGCGCGCGTGGCACTCGAACGGTCCAGACGTGTAGTGCACGCGGCTGGCAGATATTTTGTTCCTTGGTTGGATCGTGGCCGTTGGATCAGATCTTGATCCAACGGCCCACAGTCACCTGCACACACAATAATTGTAATTAGATAGGGTTTGGGCCAACCGGGCCTTGTAATAATATTTGTAATTGGACTTGGGCTGTAATTTATTTATTTGGTTTAATATATATATTTTTTGGATTTCATTTTATATATTAGCCCAATAATATTAGTAATAGTATAATTATAACAGCAATACACATACATACATATATACCTATACAAACATTAATTATAACATACCAGTATTCATACATATATAATCACACACATAAATAACATAACATCTATACACATTAAACAAATACGCTCGTACTAAATATAGATGCATACGCGACACACATACACCATTAATACGTATACATACATAGCTTATAATATACATGCACACACCACACCTTATATATATATTAGTAACACTCATGCAAATAATAAACATATAATATAATATATATACATGCAACACTAATATGTATTTATAGGTAAAAATGAGTGATTACAGTTGCCCCTCTTTGCTTGTTCTCATGGAATGGGAAACAAAGCAAAGATTCATAAGCACTCATTTTTATCAGACTTCCCTGTTTGTTGCTTTGGAAAAACGTGTTCTTTTGGACATCTCCGCTCTTCCTTAGCTGAATCTTCAGGCTCGTAAGTTCTTCCTATATAGTGCTTCGTCACCTTCCGATCTTGGAGCTACAGGCTCTTCCTATATAGAACCCTTCGCTCTGAAGCCTCGAGTTATGAGTCCCTCCTAAATAGAACTTTTCACTTCGAGACAGTAAAGCTTGGAGTCCTTCCTATATAGAACTCTTCGCCTTCAACGCTGGTTTCTCCTATATAAAACCTTTTGCGCCGCTGATGGATTCTTCCGACTGGGAGTTCCTCCTATATAGAACTGCTAGTCTTCAAACCCTGGATCCGTCAGTCCTTCCTATATAGAACTTTTGGCGTCTGAAATCTCAGAGCTACAGGTTCTTCCTATATAGAACCTTTCACTCTAAGACAGTGAAGCTCGAAGCCTTTCCTATATAAGACTCTTCGCTTTCGACACAACAGGTTTCCTATATAACCTTGTGTGTCATAGGTGAATTCCTTCGTCTGGGAGTTCTTCCTATATAGAGCTGCGAGTCTTCACCTTGGAGCCGTCGGTCCTTCCTATATAGAACTCTTGGCATCTGAAATCTTGGAGCTACGGATTCTTCCTATATAGAATCTTTTACTCTAAGACATTGAAGCTCGGAGCCCTTCCTATATAGAACTCTTCGCTTTCGACACAGCAGGATTTTCTATATAATATTGTGTGTCATGGGTGAATTCCTTCGACTGGGAGTCCTTCCTATATAGAACTGCTAGTCTTCACCCTGGAGCTGTCAGTCCTTCCTATATAGAACTTTCAGCTTCTGAAGCCTCGGAGCGGAGGATTCTTCCTATATAGAACCTCTCTCTAGAGCTTAGAAACATATGCCTTTTGTATGTAAAAACATTGTCTTCTCATTCGGGATTCACACCACGATGGCCATTGATGTCTCTTTGAATCTGCAGATACCTGTCTGAGATAAAAACAAAATGCTATGACAAATGAATTGACATGCTCCTAATCCTAGTGATGTCTGACTATTCATGATGCATGAGTGTCAATATCTTGGTGGGCTTGTTTTGGTCCTTATTCGATCTTGATGTTCACTTTCTCCTTTCTCACGGGCGTCGATACCCCACTTCACTGTCAGGTTCAACCATTCCATCCTTTCTTTTTCACCACTTACGACTTGGAATTCTAAAGTGCCCTTTTGGGTTTTCACTTTAGAGAGAGTTTTTTTGTTTTAATTAGGGGTGCCCTTCTGGGTTTTCACCCAAGAGATCTCTCTTGTTATCTCGCATGCCTTCCTTGAATAGACAGGACGTACGCCATTGGTCATCCTATCTGGTTGTTTGAAGCTTTCCGCCTTCCCTATCAACAGCCATTATGTAGGGAACTAGAAGACGGAGTTAACATCGTTTTCTTTGATCACCTGTATTTTTAAGGTTAAATCACAGTAATGCTCCGAAATCTCTTGTTTCACTATAAGCCTATGTTAAATTACTTGACTGAAATTAACAAGAAGGCAAGGAATGGATGCTCAAAAACACGGTTTTATTACGATTAAGGGCTTGGGATATCTTAAAAAAGAAAGGTATGACACACATGAGAAAGAAGAAAAGTTAAGAATGAAATACAAGATCCCTCATTATCTTCGATATGAATGATACATGATCTTGTCGACCGGCGTAGAATTTTTTTGCCTGAAGCCTCATCTTCATGATGTTCATGGGGATACCCTTCTCTTCGGATATTCAACTTTTCAATTTACCCGAGCCGCCCTTTACAGGTTTTCAACTCGGGTCCTCCATTTGCTTCAAGACGCCCAGTTTCGGGTTTTCGCCCTGAGCTCTCCATTTTTTTTCAAAGATAGTATTTCTTAACGGCATCAGAATTTACGGGATTTTTCAGCTCGTCTCCATCCATTTTTGTTAGGATCAGGGCTCCTCCTAAGAAGGCCTTTTTTACGACGTACGGTCCTTCCCAGTTGGGCATCCACTTTCCTCGAGAATCTTTCTGGATAGGGAGGATTTTCTTGAGTACCAGATCCCCTTCTTTGAATTCTCTTGGGCGCACTTTTTTGTTGTATGCCTGCACCATCCGCTTTTGGTACATCTGACCAATGCAAATGGACTTTAGTCTCTTTTCATCAATGGGATTTAGCTGGTCGTATCTGGCCTGCATCCACTCAGCTTCTTCCAATTTTACTTCGTTTCAGACCTGGAGAGACGGGATCTCTACCTCGATTGGGAGTACTACTTCGGTACCATACACCAAGGAGTAGGGTGTTGCCCTCGTTGATGTGCGAATGGACGTCCTATAGGCGAAAAAGGCAACTTCTCATGCCAATCCCTGTAGGTATCCGTAGTCTTCGCTATGATCTTCTTTATGTTCTTGTTTGCTGCTTCCACTGCTCCATTCATTTTAGGGCGGTATACTATGGAATTGTGGTGTGTTATCTTGAATTGAGTGCACGCGTCCGTCATCATTTTGTTATTCAGATTGGAAGCGTTGTCGGTGATGATCCTTTCTGGCAATCCGTATCGAAAAATAATCTCCTTCTTTAAGAACTTACATACTGTAGTCCTTGTGATGTTGGCGTAAGACGCTGCCTCTACCCATTTAGTGAAGTAGTCTACGGCGACCAAAATGAAACGGTGTCCATTGGAAGCTTTCGGATGGATCTGCCCGATGACGTCTATGCCCCACGCTGCGAAAGGCCACGGAGAATTCATGGTGTGTAAAGGCGATGGGGGCGCGTGAATTTTGTCAGCGTAGATTTGGCATTTGTGGCATTTCCTGGTGTAATTGACGCAATCTCCCTCCATGGTCAACCAGAAATAACCATATCTCATAATTTTTCGGGCTATAGACAGCCCGTTGGCGTGCGTTCCACAGAGCCCGTCATGTACTTCGGCTAAAATCTCCTTCGCCTCCCGGGAATCCACACATCTCAGCAATGTCTGATCATGACTTCTCCTATATAGGATCTCACCATCTAGGACATATTTTGTTGCCATTTTTCTGAGCGTTTTTCTGTCATTGTCGTTTGCCCCTTCTGGATACTTTTGAAGCTTGACATATTACAAGATGTCATAGTACCATGGGTTTCCATCAATCTCTTCCTGTACGTTACAACAATGAGCAGGCTTTTCAAACGTCTACATCTGAATGGGCTTCATTTCTACCCCGGTGTTTGTTTTGAACATGGATGCCAAGGTTGCCAATGCGTCTGCCATCTGATTTTCTTCTCGGGGCAGGTAATTGAAGCTGACCTTTTTGAACTCTTTGGTGAGCTCTTGGATCAATTCGTAATATTTAACCAACTTCGGGTCCCTGGTTTCCCATTCCCCGTGCAACTGGTAAATTACTAAGGATTAATCTTCGAATACTCGAAGTTCTTTAATCTTTCTCTCAATAGCTTAGTTCAGTCCGATAACGCAAGCTTCGTATTCAGCTATATTGTTTGTGCAGAAGAATTCCAATCTGCTGGTGAAAGGATAATTGACGTCCTCAGGAGAAATTAGCACTGCTCATATCCCATGTCCGAGGGCGTTAGAGGCTCCATCGAAGTAAAGCTTCAATGGTTTATCATCTGAGACCTCTTCTTCGGTTGTAATGCACATCAAGTCTTCGTCTGGGAAATTAAAGTTCAATGCCTCATAGTCATCCGAAGCACGACTAGCTAGGAAATCTGCTACGACACTCCCCTTTACGGCTTTCTGGTTAACGTATACGATATCGAATTCGGATAGGAGCATCTGCCATCGGGCCATCCTTCCTGTTAGTGCTGGCGCTTCCATTAAGAACTTCAATGGGTCCAGCTTGGATATCAACCAAGTAGTATGGTACAACATGTACTGTCTAAGCCGCTTGGTAGCCCAAACTAGAGCACAACACAGCTTCTGCACCGGCGGGTACCGCGTTTCGCAATCATTGAATTTCCTACTTAGGTAATAGATGGCTTGCTCCCTTTTTCTTGACTCATCGTGTTGCCCCAATACGCATCCCATTGAATTCTCAAAAACTGTCAGGTAGAGAATTAATGGTCGACCAGGTATTGGTGCGACTAAAATTGGAGCATTTGTCAGGTACTTTTTGATCTTTTCTAGGGCTCTTTGACATTCCTCATCCCACACACCAGGATTATTCTTTTTAAGAAGTCTGAAGACCGGGTCACATTGGTCGGTTAATTGGGAAATGAAACGAGAGATATAATTTAGCCTCCCCAGGAAACCGCAAACTTCCTTCTGAGTGCGGGGTGGTGAGAGATCCTGGATGGCTTTCACTTTATCTGGATCAATCTCAATCCCTCTTCTGCTTACCACGAACCCTAGGAGTTTTCCAGAAGTAACGGCGAAGGTACACTTGGCAGGATTGAGCCTCAGCTTGTACTTCCGTAGTCTTTGGAATAGTTTTCTCAAATTCTGTAGGTGCTCTTCCTCTGTTCGGGACTTGGCAATCATACCGCCCACGTATACTTCTATTTCTTTGTGCATCATGTCATGGAAAAGAGTCACCATTGCTCTTTGGTATGTTGCCCTTGCGTTCTTTAACCCAAACGGCATCACTCGATAACAAAAAGTGCCCTATATGGTTATGAACGTGGTCTTCTCCATGTCGTTAGGGTCCATCTTTATTTGGTTGTACCCTGAGAAGCCGTCCATGAAGGAAAACCATGAATGTCCCGCAGTGTTGTCAACCAGCGTGTCAATATGTGGTAAGGGGAAATTGTCTTTAGGGCTGGCTCGGTTCAGATCCCTATAATCTACACGCATACGAACTTTTCCGTCCTTCTTTGGTACTGGTACAATGTTTGCAACCCATTCGGGGTATTTGGCTACCTCCAAGAATCCAGCGTCAAACTGCTTTTTCACTTCCTCTCGGATCTTTAACAACATATCTGGTCTCATTCTCCGAAGTTTTTGTTGTATTGGTTTGCACTCCGATTTTGTTGGCAATTTGTGCACCACTATGTCGGTATTCAACCCTGGCATATCTTGATAAGTCCAGGCGAAGACATCCTTGAATTCCTGAAGTAGGGTTATCAGTTCGTGCTTGGTTTTTGAGGAAATCGTCGTTCCTACTTTTATTTCTTTTCTCTCTTCTTCAGTCCCCAAGTTCACAACTTCTGTTTCTTCTTGATGGGGCATGATCTGCCTTTCTTCGTTGGCCACCATTCTCTTTAACTCTTCCGGGACCTCACTTTCTATCTCATCATATCCTTCCTCAATTCCCTCTGAGACCTCAGGGCATTCAAAATTCACTCCAGGATTGGATCCGGTATCATTCATATCGTCAATCATGAGCGACCTGCATTAAATGAGAACGAATTGTATTATGAAGGAGACGGCTTTATATGAAGGGAATGAACATGAAGAATGCATGAATGAAATAAATGAAACTTTGGTCATTTTAGGAAAGTGGGGATATTTTCATTTCAATCAAAAAGTTAACATAGGTGCCCCGTACAAGAGATCCCCATTGTTTACGGGCAAAAACAAAAGGTTGATTCGGAGCATTACTCTGATCTATTCCTAAAAACTACAGGTAGATCAATGCAACTCCAGTTATCGAGTGTTTCCCCAGAGCGGCAAGGGTGGATGTTGGTCAACATTTTGCTGCCTCAGTCCTTTTCAGCTATCATGTTGATGTACATCCCTTCAAATGATTCACTGAGTATTTCCTCCTGGTCGAGTACTTCATTTTCCTTCATTATCTCTCCAACCTCTTGACATGGCTGGTAGAACCCTCCGAAGACAAAAGTGGTTTTTAAACTAGGAAAGGACATTGGTCTCCACGAAATGTCTTCTCCTTTAGATCTGGCTTTTCTTTGCTCCTCCTTTCTCTTATATTCCTCTTTCTTCTGTTGGACACTTGGTTGGTAACCCAGCCCGAAACGATCCTTCTTGGTTATCATATTCTTGGGTCTTAGGTTTCCTTGTAATTTCTTCCCCAGCCCTTTTCCTACTTTGGCTCCTCGGCCTAAAGTTTCTGCGACGGTCATCTTGGTACAATTAGATAACCTGGGGTAGGGGATCCGACTTCCCTCCGAAACGAAAGTTGCATTCACTAGTTCCAATGCTCGGAACGAGCATTCTGCAGCATCTTCACCATTTTGAATGTAGGGGGCGCCTGATGTCACTGAAGCAACAAATTCCTGCTCTGCCTCTACTGTGACCAATTTTCCTTCGACTACAAATTTTAATTTCTGATGCAATGATGAGGGGACAACTCCCGCGGAGTGGATCCATGGTCTTCCCAACAAGCAGCTGTAAGATGGTTTTATGTCCATCACCACAAAATCGATCACATATTCAGTTGGTCCGATCAATAGGGGGCACCTCAATTTTCCCCATTGTTCCTCTTTGCGTACCATCAAAGGCTCTTACCGAATTGTGGCAGGGCTTTAGGTGCGAACCATCTATTGGCAGTTTTTGCAGGGTCACCATACCCGTTGTCGATCAGTACGCCTGGTACTACATACCCTTTTGCAGTGGGTAGTGATGTTAAGGGCTTTGGTGGACCCCATTCCTCCCTTAGGGATCTCATCGTCACTGAACGTTATGTGATTATAGGCAGTGATATGCCCCACTATCATGTCCAGGTTTGTCACAGAAATGTCCTGGGGCACAAAAGTTTGATTCAGTACTTTTAGTAGCGTCCCCCAGTGTTTTTCTGAACTCAAGAATAATTACAGCACTGTGATCCTGGCCGGTTGCTTTCGTAGTTGTTCCACCACGTTGTACTCGCTATGTTTTAAGAACTTCAGAAATTCTTTGGCCTGGGCCTTAGTTACCGGCTCGTTTATCTTTGGGGGAGGTTCTTCTCCAAATATCTGCGTGGGGCTAACTGTTGTATTCTTCCCCTTATCTTTTTCAGCTGAATTCAAAGCCTCGGAGGAATAACATCTGCCGCTCCTTATGAAATGGCCGGCCTCACCAACGTTCACATCGTTCTGGCTTTGTTGGTCTTTTAGCGTAGGCTCTTTCACCTGACCGTGTTCTGGTTTTTTTGGCGTGGTCACATTTACAACATAATTCCAGGGGGTTTGCCTCATATCTTTGAATGGGAATGGAGATGGTGCTGAAATGATGATCTTGGGATTTATCTTGTTGGTTTCTCCTTGGGAGACACCTGCATTCCCTGGCCTGGAGGAGATGATAAAAGGTCTATCCTTCCCGTATTTAGATTTGGGGCTATCCGTCATGTGTACGTCCGACCCCTTCTTCCCCATGGGCTCCTCGAAGAATTCTATTTACTTTTCATTCATCAATTGTTGCACCAATTTCTTGAACTCATCGCACTCTTGGATATCATGCCCTTCAGTCTGGTGGAATTCGCAATACTCTCCACATCCCTTCTGCCTTGCTATCATGCCTTTGTCGATCATACGGGCCATGCATAACTGTTGAAATACCCACCGTAAAGGAGATTTGATTTCTGACACATCATCCTTAATCCTCCTGGTAGAGTATTCTTCAATAACATTTACTCCTCTATTCCCATGATTAGGCAGCGGGTTGTTGGCTACACTCGGCTCTTCAAACTTCAATATCCCGGAATCGATTAAGTTCTGCACAAGTTTTTTGAAAGCATGGCAGTTCTCAGTGGGATGTCCAGGGGTACCGCCGTGATAGTCGCAATGCGCGTTCGGATTATACCAAGACGGGAAGGGCGGATTGACAGGAGTAACGATGTATGGACGGAGCAGGTCTGCTTCATACAACTGGGAATAAAGTTCTGAGTACGAAACAGGTAGGGGAGTGAAAGTTCTTCTCTCTTTCTATTTTCTGGCGATTCTCTCATCTCTTTGATTTGAGTTTTTTGTTTTTCCCACAGGTGCTTGTGGCTGTGAGACTGTGAAGTTCTTCGGGGCGGTATAAGTGATGGTGGTGTTTACTTCATTTCTCTTGTTATACTTTCGAGCCCTTCCTCGCCATCAATTCTACCGCTCTTAATTGCCAATTCAAGGGACTCCCCAGTCCTGATTAAGTCAGCAAAGCACTGCGTTGTGTTATTAATGAGGCGATAAAAGAGTGCCCCTTTCAAAGTATTAACAAATAACGGTGTAATTTCATGTTCCGGGATGGGTGGCTGAATTTGGGCGGCCACTTCTCGCGACCTTTGGGCGTATTGCCGTAGGCTTTCGTTGGACTTCTGTCCCATATTTTCCAACATAATTCTGTTGGGGGTCATGTCTGTTACATGCTTGTATTGCTCAGTAAATGATCTTGACAGATCTTTCCATGTCTTAACATTTTCTTTGCTCAACTGGGTGTACCACCGTAACGCCGCTCCAGTTAGGCTGTCTTGGAAACAATAGATCAATAGCTTTTCGTCCTTATGGTAGGCCGCCATCTTTCGACAGTACATTGTTATGTGCGCAGAAGGACACGTGGTTCCATCGTATTTGTCGAACTCTGGCGTTTTAAATTTTGGCGGTAGGACAAGATCGGACACCAGACTTAAGTCGCTAGCATCATTTCCTGATTCTTCATTAGATTGTAACGTTTTAAATTTTTCCTCCATGAGGCGAAACCTCTCCTCCCACTTTTTCTCTACCTCGGTCCTGATCATTTCAACCATGTTCAGGTCCGGCATCTCTTCTTCATAGAGTGCTTCAGCATCGAGGGGTTGAGTCTCAGGTGCCCCTATTTGAAAACTAGATGACATTCCTGCAGGGTCGATATACACCTTCCTAGCAGGGTTTGGTGCAGTTGGTTGAACCTTGTAGTGAGCTGGGGTACCTTCTGGCTCTTGAATGGTTTCTCCTTCCACTCTTTTTCCAAGACTCTTAGCCAACAATGCGGTTATGTCGGATACTATAGATGCTTGCGACTGCGCAATCTGATCACTGAGGCTTCTCTGGGCCTCTTCAAGTCTTGTCTCGAGCTCTTTTTGCTCTATTTCTAGACTGATTATCCTGTCTTCCATGAGCTTGCATTGTAACCGGGTAAAGTATGGGTAATGAATGATTGCGGGTTAACTACACACAACGCCACAATATTCATAATGTTAATATGGTCGCAATAAATAAATGCATGTATAATGATGCGAATGTCATGATGCAAATGCAAGAATGTATGCAGATAAGGTACTGATTCCGCTGGTAATCACCCTTTTGAACTACTTCCACGGGAATTAAAAGGTCTAGATTACAACAGAGTTCGTATTACAAAATAAAGATCCCTAATACAAAAGATCTAATTACAACCCAGAGTCCTATAGATAAGCTCTAGCTCTATCTTCTAATTTTCCAATTGCCCTGAGCAGCTTGAGGAACCTGGGAGCTTCTTCCATTTCCGGGACTATGAAAGGTCGGAGTGTCTCAGCCTCGACAGCTAAATCATTCACATGTCTGGCGACTCGCTGTATGTCCACCATCAAGTTTGCGTAATACTAGTCCCTGTCCTGTACCATCCGGGCAGCGTCGCGCAGTCTCTTTTGCCAATAGGTATCCCCTCCGGCTGCAGCTTCCTCGAACACACTAATTCTTTCCTTGTAATCCTCAACAGTTGCTTCGAGGGACTCAATTCGTACTCGTAACATGCTTACTTCGCGCTCTCTTTCTTGAAGCTCAGTGAAACCATTTCTATGGCAGTATATTCGAAGTGAGTGTTCAACTTCCGCCACATTTCCTTTTAATTCGCCATTCTGACTTTGGCTTTGCTCCAGACTTTGAATAATGTCATCGTACAGTTTTTGCATCTCTAACAGTCTATTCTGGCTACTCATAGACTTTCTTTTCCATACGGCGACGCTTTTTTTCTCATGATGGACAGCTTGTTTTCCCTTGCTGATTTCTTGCCCGAGTCTTTCCTTTTCCTGATCAATGGCCTTCTTGGAGGACCATTTTTCTTCTTCCATAGCCAACCGGCAACTTTCTATCTCTTTCTCGATTGCTCTCTTGCTGATTTCTCGTTCTTCTTTCACCAAACGGATGCCATTCATTATTTCTCTTTCCACGGCTATGAATTGACTCCGGTTGGCCTTCTGTATTTTTGCTTGTAGTAGAAGGGCATCTTTTTGATAAAGAGCATTCTTGTCGTTCAAATCTGCATTTAATTTCTTCAACTGCCTAATGATCTCGTCCCGCTCGTCAACCTCTAAGCTTGCCTTATAGAGCTCGCTTGCATGTTGGGTCTGTTGGATGTCCATTTTCCTTTTAACTTCTTCGAGTTCATTCCTTAAGATGTCAGCTTCAGACAGTACCACCCTTGTAAGCTCTTCGAGTGACACTGCTGGTCCTTGATCAGATTCGGGAATCACATTATTAACCCTCAAACGTCTCCAAAGATCGTAGTTCGGGGTAGTCATGTGCTCGGTATCTCCTTCCACCCTGATCCGATAACAATGGTCCCAAGCCCTCATGATGGTCTGAATTTTTCCTTTGAACTCCCCTTTGAAAAGAAATTCAGTTTGGCTTAATCCGGCAGTATTGGGAATGAACTGTCGTGATCCGAACTGTCGAGACACTAAAAGCGGAGCACAGGCGATCCCTCCATGCAATCCCAACATCATCAGCCAGTTGAAATTACCACAACTGTATAGAAAATAATTAACTTTACCGAGCCATGGGACCCTCCATGCTATGTCTTCATCTTGAATGTTCCTGAAGAAACTAGTCCACATTTTTGTTTTCAAATCCTCTCGCCATTCCTTTGCTAAGTACTCCCATAAAGGCGAAAAACCTTGGAAGGATATCCCCGGCAGGACCCTCGTCGGTGTCTTCCACATGTGACTCTGAATCCATACTTGTAACAACTGTGTGCATCCTTGAAAAATGTCCTTCTTCATGTTTCCGGCTAGCATTTAAGGAAATGAAAGTCTCGACCAAGATTGCTGGTACTGGGTTTGCTTTCCGTTTTACCCGCTCAAACAAGTCTAGAATGGCTATGTCAATGTTCCATAGTACTCTTGGAAAGATCACCAAGCCATATATTCCTAAGGCGAACAAGTCCATTTTCTTTGCCTCGTCTGGATGTGTCGGTATGATGTCCCGAATACTTTCCCATGCAAAGACTGTATTGTCTCCTCGGATCTGAAGGAGGCCATTAACCCAATCGTCACTCATTCCCGCAAAGGTTTTGAGTTTCGCAGTGTAATTCTGATTCCTCGGAGGCTTCGCGTAGATCCAATCGTCCTGAATGTTTTTCTGGTTAAGTAAAGCAGTATATTCTTCTCCCGTAGGCATCATGTCCTACCCATTGAAGGTGAAGCATTAAAAAGCCGGATTCCAGAACTGGACTATAGCTCGGAGTAGGGGCTGGTTAATCCGAACATATAACAGCTGTGCAATGTCGCCATAACTATCGCAGAACAAGTCTTGTAGTCTTCGGTCCCATCTTTCCCAAATGCTTTGAAGATCCCATAAGTCGTTCTGTTGGAGACTCACATAGGTGTACCCTGCTATTACGCGTTTGTTCGGCAAACTGTCCCTATGGGTTTTCTGGTTGACCTCTGACCAATGTCTGACCAACAAATTAAGCTCTTCTTTCCTAAGACACCTTTTTTCCATGGTGAAAGACTTTCTGATCAGGCAAACCACTTGATCCAGTACCTTTATGTGATGCAAATGCATGATGTATGAGAAAAGAAAATAAGTCAGTACCAGATAAAATTAATAAATATGTAAATAAAAGGACAAAATTAAACAGAATAAACACACAAAACAACCCTATTTATCCCGTCTAAAACCTAAGGTTATCCGCATGGCTCTAAATGGGTAGGTTTCTATGTATTCTCTACATGCAGTCTTGGTTCTAGGAGGTACCCGAATTGTCCTTGCTGTCCTCTACTAAGAGTAGCAAGGCCCCCAATCATCACCCATTATAGGCTCCTTTCAACCGGATTCAATTCAGGGGGACCCATTCGCTTATGCCCGTACGAAGGAACGATATCCTCACGAAAGCATAAGGTACTCGAGCCCCGAAGGTACTTGCTAGGCCCATACGGGAGAACGATATCTCCACGAAAGCATTAGCGTTTTCCCCCCACTTAAAAAAGACGGGTTTATATGCCATATTTTAAATGCGTTAAAATAAACGCGCAATTACAACCGAATATTAATTTAATAGTCACTTTAACCCGGAATTTCCAATATTAGTAAAGCGGTAATCATTTTAAAAGCTTGACTCTCATTTGTTTTTGAAAAAAACAAAAATAGTCCCCAGCGGAGTCGCCATCTGTAGCGATGTCTTTTTTTCTTAATCGCTAAAAAAACGTGGATTTTCGAAGTGTTTTTGAAAGTTATTCGTGATTTTTTGGATATAAAATATTTATTCCGTGGGGTTTTAAAAAAACCGCATTTTAAAAAAAATGGAGTCGCCACCGGCCACTTAGGTAGGCCGGACACCGTAAAACCAGAGATTCGAAAAAACTTTGAGTTCGGGAGTCGGTTACGGATGGGGAAGGATTAGCACCCCCACACCGCCCAAAATTGGTACTTTAATAATTACTGTTTTATTAATATTGGATTTTCCGGATTAAAATGACGATTATTTTAAAATTCGGTCATAATTGCGAATAAATTTTAAGGGCCCTTTTATCCGAGAATAAACGCCCAACCACTATCACTACGCCTGATACTGGCCCCGTTTACGCTCGGATAAAAGGGCACCGCATTAACAATTTATATACCGTATGCAATCTTAGTGACAAAAATATAAGACATAGCAGATAATTTAAAGACATTAAATATTCACATAACAGAATACTAATCTAACATAAATAAAAATATGTAATTAAAACACACATATACATAACAAGCTTAACAGTAAATAAAAGCAAATTTAACATGTCACAATAACAAGACAGGAATAAATACGTGTGTAGACGAACATATATTTCAGGGAGACATACATACTAGAAATAAAACATATTTCAACATATATGGAACAATATATTATACATAAAAAGAAGACACACTAACACGTAACCTAAAGGTCAAGAGAATATACAATACATACAAAAATACAAAACATGCCGTGTATGAACCAACTAGAACATAACATGCTTAATACGAATAACCGGATAAAAAAGATACATAACCATCATAAACTCAACACACATATACATGTAGACACAAAAATACAAGACATATACGAGGGATATATAATAAGGCAAAGACTACATCAACATATACGATTATAATACGAACATGATTATTTATATAGAAACATGACTGAAATGAAAAGAAATAAACATTAGTGGCTGAAATTAAAGGATAATAATATGCAATTTAAGGACGAAAATACAAAATAGACAGAACCTAAGAGGATCAAAACTGTAATTAGACCAAGGGGCAGACCCGAAATGAAAAATTCAAAAACGCGGGATGGTTAAAGGGGTAATTTTACCATTTAAAAACTGATTCGGTGTAATTTAGGGACTGGATTGCAAGATTTTGAAATACAAGGGGGACCAGAGTTGTAAATATACCATGCGGCGAGACAGAAGTGAAAATATCAAAGACGCGGGGGGATTTATTATGTAATTTTCCCATTTCACGAAATAATAATAACTATAAAAACCCCTCTTTTAGGCCGAAACCAATTTTCCCCTCATTTGTTTCATTTTTCAGTTTTATAACCCAAATCCCCTTCTTCATTTTCTCTCAAATCTCCCCTGAAACCCAGAATCCGGCGATCGACCGCCGTATTCTCCGTCGCCGGCCGCCCTCTAACCTGCGCATGCGAGCTTCAAGAAACCTACCGAAATAACCCACATCTCACCCTCGACATGAATCTGAGGTTGGATTCAGAGGAAAAACCTCCATCTGCCCTAGATCTAGGAAATACGAAACGAAAAACCCATTTTTTAAAACCCAAAACGAAACTACAAGGGGTCTCCCACTCCCTTCAGTTTACCGTATCTGGCTTGGGGAAGCCGAAAAGGCTTGTCACTGGTGAGGGGAGACCCACAGACGGCGACGGTAAGACCTCTAACTCTCTCTCTCTTTTTCTTTTCTTTTGTGTATGAATGCAAAAAATAAAAAAGGGGAAACAAATATTTACCACTGGACTTTTTCTTTCGATTATAACTTGACTGGTTACAACTTTGTTCCTTTCGATTACAACTCTCTGTCCTCTCTCCGTTTACAAAATATTTGTTTCGTACATATATATGCCTGTCTTTGGTTTTGGTACAAGTTGCATATTATTTGCTTTTTTCAGATCTGGACTGACATATTTCTTTTCTTGCCGTGTTTTGACATGTTCTGAGCGCGGTGGTTGAAGATCGGCATGGTGCAGCATGGTGGCGGTCTGGGGGTTCTGCCTGCGGCCAGACGTGTTCTCGGCCGTTAGATCAGATCTGATCTAACGGTCGAGATGGCTTGAAGGATGAACGGCCCAGATGAAGCCTCGATTTGGTGAAACGGCTCCAGATCGTGCCACGTGGAGCTCAGCAGTCGAGGGGTAAGAGCGCGTGGGGCTCACGCACGCGTGGGATATCAAAGAGTCCGCGCGTGGACTGCACGCGCACGTGGCACTCGAACGGTCCAGACGTGTAGTGCACGCGGCTGGCAGATATTTTGTTCCTTGGTTGGATCGTGGCCGTTGGATCAGATCTTGATCCAACGGCCCATAGTCACCTGCACACACAATAATTGTAATTAGATAGGGTTTGGGTTTGGGCCAACCGGGTCTTGTAATAATATTTGTAATTGGACTTGGACTGTAATTTATTTATTTGGTTTAATATATATTTTTTTTGGATTTCATTTTATATATTAGCCCAATAATATTAGTAATAGTATAATTATAACAGCAATACACATACATACGTATATACCTATACAAACATTAATTATAACATACCAGTATTCATACATATATAATCACACACATAATTAACATAACATCTATACACATTAAACAAATACGCTCGTACTAAATATAGATGCATACGCGACACACATACACCATTAATACGTATACATACATAGCTTATAATATACATGCACACACCACACCTTATATATATATTAGTAACACTCATGCAAATAATAAACATATAATATAATATGTATACATGCAACAATAATATGTATTTATAGGTAAAAATGAGTGATTACAATAATGTATGGTTTATTTAAGATATATGTAGTATATAATTTTTGTAGAGAATATATAACATTGTAAAATATATAGTTTTACAAAGAATTAAGGTTTCCATACACATATATGTATATATGGTTTTAAGAGAAATTTATAATATATAGTTTCCCCTATAATATGTAATATATGTTTTTTTTTGCAAAAATATGCATAGTTATATAAATATATAATATCGTTAAAATATATAAAAAGTAGTTTTATAAAGCATACAAAATATATTTTTTAAGTTTTGGTCATGTATATATTTTAAAGTATGTAATATATGTTTTCCATAAAAAGTTTATGATATGTATTTTAGTGTATAACATATTTGTGGCTTGTGTGATTGGGCTTTTAGTTTAGGCCTTGTTTTAAATAGTTTGGGCTTTGTTTGATTTTAATGTAAGCTTAGTTTTAGTTTTGGGCTCTTGGTTTTGGGCTTAGTTGTAATAGTCTTGGGCTTTCGTTTTTTGGGCCTAGTTTATAGTTTTTGGGCTTTAGATTAGATTAAGTGGATTAATCCACTTAATTTAGATCGTGTGCTCATCACATAGGGGCGCGATTATCAAATTAACTGAGTTAATTCTAGGTTTAGATTCTTTAGAGCCTTAGTTTGATTAGGTTTCAAATTAATTTAATGAATTTAAATTTACTATTGATTCATTCGAGTAAATGTTAAATTCATTAAATTAATTGAACGTATCTTAATGATTCTTAAGATAAAATTAATTTCAAACTTAGATTGACATCAAATCTCATATTAATTATCATAATGTGTTAGGGTTTTAGTCGTTTAGGGCTAATTAATTTAGGATTAAATACTAGAATCACCTAATTAATAATTAGATCATCATTTGGGTTTTCCCTAATTTGGGCCTTTATAGGTTAGGTCTTGGGTTGGGCCTTTGTGTTTATTTTTGCACCTATGTTTGTCTTTTTTTAATTGTCATTAATACGGCCCATTAATTTTACATTAATTAATCTAAATTACAAAAGGGAAATATTTATTAAATCTGATATTTGTGTCGTAACAGTTAGAGCTTAAAGGATGTTGACCAAATTTCTGAATTAATTCTTACCGTCCCAAGGTAAAGTTAAAAGTTGATAAAATCATTACATCATATCTGAACTACTTGGACCATGCATAAAGGTGATGTGCGAGATTCAAACCATAAATTAACACGGCAGTCGGGCTTATTCAATGTCGGTTTAATCTATGGTCCGGCGTATCATCAACCTTATTAATTAAATTTCCAATTAATTTGAACCCACCAATTTGATAAAACCTGTTCAATTAAGGTTAGTTTTTAATTAAGGTCACCAAATTAAATTCTTTTCAAATTCCGACAACTTCCTTCGATTAAGAGCAACAAATATTTTGGTACCAATTTCCGAGTGTGATGGGGGTGCTAATCCTTCCCAACACATAACCAACTCCCGAGCCCTTTCAAATTGAATCTCTAGTTTTGTGTTGTTCGGCTCACCTTATCCAAGTGGACGGTGGCGACTCCAAATCTTATTCTAAATGAAAATCAAGTTTTCAATCGCTATTCAAAGGATTATGATTTTTCAAAAGAAATTCCCCTTTAAGCAAACCTTCACCAAAAAGTGGGATACTTTAGTAGTTTTTTTGAAAACGCTGTTACACCCATAATCATCTTAATATTTTAAATAAACTAATCTACACAAAAGTAGTCACTTTGGTGACATTATATTTCAACTAATCCATTAAAATATTAGACATCTGACGCTAAAATATGAATTTAATTGTTTCAAAATATTTTTCTTAATTTTATCTTTCAATTTAATTAAAAGAAAACCAAAATAATAATAAATTTGAATAAAGGTAAACCTCATATCAAGATACCGGACACTCCATTAATATTTCATCTTTGGACAAAACATTAACTTGCAAGTGATATCTTGGTATAGTAATCAAACATTGATAATAAGAACATGTCAAATAGAAATCTTCCTTTGGGCTGATTTATTGCTCACATATAAAACTGAAACATTATAACATGTTTATTACCACAGTTGCACATGTAATAATGTTAATTATTAACCTTCCTTTGGGCCGATTAATACTAACATAATCCTACTTACATGCACAAAACCTTCTATATTTTAAAATAAAATAATTTCCACAATAGAGGTCACTTTGGCAGGATAGATTATTATTATTGTTAGTTTCTCAGGATAAACGGCAGGATGTGATTCGATAGGAAAAAAAATGGCAGTAGACAATTTCACCATGTGCATTAAATCTTCACCCAAAATTGGTAGTGAATAAGAAGTCATAATAGCAAACTAAACATCGAACTAAGAATGTTGTCATCAAAATTTTCAAATACCATATTAAAATTGAAAATCGTAAAAGATTTTAGAACAAATCAATCCCAAAAATATATCAAATAAATTTTAATGATTCAACATGACGAAACTCTGATACCACTTGTTAGAACCAAACCATAATAGATATGAAATCTAAACCCAAGATCTATCATGTCAAATCATTAAGAACAATAAACCAAAAACGAAAGCGTACTTAGATTCATTGATGGACTGAAAACCTCAAATCTTTTGATGGAGATCGCCTAGAAGGTGGTTGTGATCTTCCAAGAAGATATGTTAGCTCTTGTCGTAAAAACTCTCTGACGGGGACGAGAGTAATACAAGTTCCTATTTCTTGGGGACCACTACCTCTTTATATAGTTGATTATCAAATAAACTATTAAGTATTTATAACTCTGCCCCTCATTGAATTATAAATACATCTTATGATATCTACACTTTTATTTCCATAACACTTTTAATACCCATGACACGCCTAACAAATTGGTCACTTAATTTTGTGTCACACTTCATAATAGCATCATACATTTTACATATGTGCCCACAATTGCAGATTTTAGTCCAACAATATGTGCTTAAATTGCTTTGATGTCGAACTACATGACGATACTTTCCATTCTGTTGATACATTATACCTATATATACCTATTTTTGACTCTTTTACTTAAGTTTTTGCTTCATATTATTGTATGTCAATCCTCTTAGAAGTAGATTAACTTTCAGTTTCGACATGCATAAGAGAAATGCCTTAGTTTTGTGTGTATAATGTTTTTTGTTGCTGCACCGTTTCTTGATCTATTTGTTAGTTTTGACAAAGATGTCCCCAAGAGCATTATAAGATAAATGAGCTGCCTTTGTATTTTGGGTCCACATGGCATCTACTTGCACAAGAGAGCACCAGACCACTTTTTCAAGCAAGACTTCACAGGTGCTCTTATAAAGCTATACAAGGGACACACAGTTCATGGAGGAGTTGGGACCATGATGTTGGTTGAGGCCAAAGACTAGCCCTTACATCAAGACAAATCAAAAATGATGGAACACCAGACAAAGCCTGAGGATGCAGGATGGCAGTTGCGTCATGACAAATGACTTTGTTGGCACATCTGTTGTATTCTTGTTGGTTGTCCATTTCTCCCTTGTCCACCTATATAAAGATCTAGGATGTCTTGGTGCAAAATGTAGCAACAAGCTCGCCAATAGGCTACTTGGATTGACAAGTTCAAGTAGTGTTCAACGTAGGGCTTGCGCTTCTAAGAGGAACCAAGTACATTTATCTTTGAGGGACTTGTTTTACTTCCATTGATCCTGCGTGATCTTAGAAATATTGGTATTTTATGAACTTCATTTATATTTTATGGCTTTGTGGAACTTAATACTTTATTCAATGTAGTTTACCCCTTATTGAGTATTCTTTGTTTATGGCTTGTGTTTCCTGTTAGAGTATGCCCAAAGACCAATTATGAGATGATTGTAAAAGACATACTTATTTTATCTTGTTTATTAATAAGAAGCCATTATTATTATTTCAGTCTTATTCTATGTATCTATAAAAAATCTGAATTATAATAAAGTCATTAGAATAATATAGTTATTCTTGAATGTCCTTAGTAGAGAATTATTTTGGGCTTGGACAACAATAATGTATTAAGACTAATATGTAGTTGATTGATGACAAAGTATTTTCATTGACATGGAGATGTCAAAATCAATACATAAGTATGTGTTAGGGAACGACATACTAGACTGACCCGCTATGAGCATGTGTCTTGGATTATTATGTGATAGTCACAACATTGCTCATGGTGATAACTACATGTATGATCCTCAGACTTGAGATCATCATTATTTTGAGTGACATAGTTTGATACGACCAAACGTGTGTCGTAACTGACTACACTATAAAGACTGATATTGGATATGTAACAATCCATGTAGCGAAATATGGTTGATCGAGATAGGATTTGTCCCTCTTATATAATAGGAGTAATATCATAGGCCACTTGATTGAGTAAGACTGATATGGGATGCATAATTATTCGTTTATAATAGTCTACTCAAGATATCAAGAAACATTAGATGGACTATACAAGTATGACTGATCCATGATTTGTGTCCGATCTAGATGTGAGGAAAAAAGGATGAAATACATAAAATAAGTTAATCACAAAAAAGGTTAAATCAAACCACGATTTCATGTAACTTAGGTAGCAATGATGTATTGCTAGATGCCACTCATTGCTTGTAATATTAGAATTGTTCTGGATATTACTGCTAACGTTACATAAACCTACAAGGATCACACCCTATGATTGAAATGAACAAATATCGACTAGATATCATGTGTACAAACTTGTTGTACACATAATTAGTGAGAAACTGAAATTGTTATAATTATTGTAATTGTGGATAATTTTGTTTATATATATATATATTAATATTTGATAAGTTATTGTAATTATCAAATACTATTAAATATATCTCTCTAAAAGAAACCTAATTAAAGTAGAATCAGATTCTACATATTTAATTATACTCGGTTAAATATATTTTATATTTAAAGAATATGAATTTAATTAGAATTAGGTTTTTGAATGCTATATAAAGGCATAAGGTCTAGCAGCCAACATATGTTTTTTCGAAAATCCTCTCTAACAGTTAGAGAAGAGAAAAATTGTTCGTTTTATTCGGGTTGACTGCGTAGATGTTAGAACGCTGCTATGACGACTCAGATTTGATTTGGATTGTCCTATACTCACTGCGGAATTCCATATTACTTGAGGTAATGTTTTCATCCTTTATCACCTTGAATTCATTCCTTGTACATGGATCACTGGTGGATTACATCAGATAATTTTTTCACTGCGCCATGGGGTGTACCAGCGTTTCCCAACTATGGTATTAGAGCCACTTGTATGATAAGAATTTGGACTTAAATACTTGGATGACGTTTTCGTATGAGATGCATGTTTTACTTTTTCCATTTTGACGAGTATGCAATGTTTGTGCGAAACGTAGAAATTGAATCCAGTCGCGATTAATATGTTTTAACAAGATTTTATGATCGATGGTTAAGTGTTAATCATGTGTTTGTTACGTTAAGCTTTTGATAATCATATGTTAATAGTTGACATGATGAACATGCGTTTAAGGTAGCAGATCGTTTTTGGCAGAGGAATAATGGTTGTTCTAGAATGAAAAACCTTAGGGATTGAAAAATCCCAAAAACACGAATCTGTTGATCAAAGTTATCAAATCGTGAGGTTTTTCCATAGTAATCGAAGTGCCAAAATTAAAAATTTTCTCGGCATACGGGCGGACTAGATGGCCCTGGATTTACCGGACCACGTAGGAAACAAAGGTTGTAGGAACTATTTAGGTAATCTTAATTAACAAGATAAAACATGTGTATGTTTTGGATGATATGCACGGTGTTTGAAATGCATGGTTATAAACCAAATAGCCTAGTTACTTAAGATTACCTAAATAGTTCCTACGACCTTTGTTTCTTATATTGTAATTCTATTATCATCTTACTCTCTCGTATGTAAAACGAGTTTCTAAAAAATTGTAATATTTGCAGAGAAAGCGTGGACCAAAGGAGTAGATTGATAGGCCGATCAAAGGTGGTTTAGGTGCTTGAGAAGCAAGTTTTATCTTTAGTAATTTTGGTTCTCCCATTGGCTTGGGATGTGCCACCTTAGTTTTATGGGCTATAACCATTGCATTTATATTTACTTCTTTACATGTATGTGATGCAATGTATGTTTTAGCATGATGATAAATGATTATTTCATAGTAAAATGGTGAGATTAATACAACAAAACCCTCCATATTTAATTGAAATAGTCATCCAATATTAGCCTTCGTTAAAACCTCGATCGGTACTATATAGGTTTTTCCAAAGCAAAGTACTTAGATCTATCTTGGTTAAACGCGAAAAATAAGTAAGTGATATTCACTAGTTGTAATATTGGTTAAACTAGGTTGTTCTAATAAGATTAGAAACCTAAAGAGTAATGATTGTTCAAGAACTTCGATGATTGAAAAACAATACGAAAGTGCATGTCTAGGATTGGTTCTTTGAAAGACTTGGTATTTAAGCGTGCCTAGTACACCACCTCTCTTTTTATAAGTTACCTACCTGGTACTCTGTTCATTATTATTCTTTCTATTAGACCATATGAACTTTTGTTTTGGACAAATAGTTGTTCATCAAATATAGGAATTACATGAGATGTAATTAGCAAGTGTTGCTTACCTAAATAATTGAATTCTAGAAGTAAAGCCAAAGCTGACTTAGAATGAAATGAAATATGGATCCTTACCCACTAGAAATACTTTTAGCAAGTTTTTTGATTTTGAGGGTTTTAAATAGTGGGAATGTTATTACTTTATAAACATGATAAAAGGGTACTTATAAATCATATTTTATTGTTGTAGATTTATTATGGCAAATTCAAACTCATTATCATTGCGATCCGTCCTTGAGAATGACAAATTAAATGGCTTGAACTTCCTTGACTGGTTTCACAATTTGAAGATTGTCCTCAAACAAGAACGAAAACTAACAGTCATCGAAGAACATGTCCCTAAAAAGCCAGCAGATGGTGCCTCTAAAGATGAATTGGAAGCCTTTGAAAAATATTCAAGTGACATGGTAGATGTCAGTTGTTTGATGCTTGCGACCATGACCCCTAAGCTTCAGAAGCAACATGAGGACATGGTTCTATATGAGATGGTTAAAAATCTCAAGGAATTATATGAGGGGCAAGCTCGTCAAGAGAGGTATGAGACCTCTAAGGCTTTGTTTTGATGCAAGATGGTTGAGGGAACTCCAGTGGGAACTCATGTTCTCAAAATGATAAGGTATATTCAGACCCTGGAAAAGTTGGGCTTCCCTTTAGGTGTTGAATTGTCTACTGATGTTATCCTGCAATCGTTGCAGATAGTTTTAATCAGTTTGTTCTTAATTTCAATATGAATGAAATCAACAAATTATTGCCTCGATTGCTTGGTCTGTTAAGAACAACAGAAAACAACATGAAAAAGGTTGGCTGCAAACCTATTCTGATGGTTTGAAAGGATAACAGAAAAGGAAAGCCAACACCAAGGCAAAGCCAAAGCCCAACAAAGGAAAGGTTGCATTGAAACCCAAATGAGGAGTTGCAAAAGAAGGAAAGTGTTTCCATTGCAACAATGTTGTACATTGGAAGAGAAACTGCACTGTCTATCTTGAGGACATCAAGAAGATAAGAGAAAATGGATAGTCCGGATCATGTATTTATGTTATTGATATTAATATATCAACATCTACTTATTGGGTATTAGATACCGGTTGTGGTTCTAACATTTGTACTTCTGTGCAGGGACTAAAAATGAGTAGAAAATTGGCAAAATGAGATGTGGACCTATGAGTGGGAAATGGAGCAAGAGTTTCTACATTAGCTATAGGAACAAATACTTTGTCATTACCTAGTGGACTTGTTTTAGATTTAGAGGATTGCTATTTCGTACCTAGTTTGGCTAAAAACATCATTTCAATTTCTGGTTTAGACAAGATTGGTTTTGAGATTATTATTAAGAATAATAGTTTTTCTTTTTCCCTAAATAATGTTTTTTATGGTACGACTCAATTAATCAATGGCCTCTATATCTTAGATCAAGATAATTCCATATTTAACATAAATACAAAAAGATCAAAAACAAATGACTCTAATCAAACTTATCTCTGGCATTGTCGCTTGGGTCATATAAGTGAGAAACGCATATCAAAACTTCATAAAGATGGATTTTTGGATTCTTTTGTTTTCCAACAATTTGATGAACCTTGCTTAATGGGAAAATGACTAAATCACCGTTGAACGGTAAAAACGAGCGACCAAGTGATTTGTTAGGCCTAATACATAGTGATGTATGTGGACTGATGAATATGCAAGTAAGAGGAGGGTTTCAATACTTCATTACTTTCACTGACGACTTTAGTAGATATGGGTATGTTTACCTAATGCATCATAAATCTGAAACCCTTGAAAAGTTCAAGGAATTTAAGAATGAAGTACAAAACTAACTAGGAAAGAGTATCAAAGCTCTTCGATCAGATCAAGGAGGAGAATACTTAGGCCTAGAGTTTGATGAACTTCTTAAAGGATGTGGGATTGTCTCACAACTTACACCTCCAGGTACTCCACAACAAAATAAAGTCTTTGAAAGGAGAAATCAAACGTTGTTAGACATGGTTCGGTCAATGATGAGTCATGCTAATCTTCCAACTTCTTTTTGGGAACATGTGTTAGAAACAGTTGCTTTCACACTAAATCGGTTCAAAAGACACCATATGAGATATGGACTGGGAAGCGTCATAGTATGTCTTTTATGAAAATTTGGGGATGTGAAGTTTATGTTAAACATCAGATGTTTACAAAACTCGAACCCAAATCTTATAAGTGTAATTTTGTGGGATATCCTAAAGAAACTAAATGATATTATTTCTTTAATACATCCAAGGACAAAGTGTTTGTTGCTCGAACATAAGTCTTCCTCGAAAGAGAATTTATTTTCAGAAAAGGAAGTAGGAGAAATATTGAACTTGAGGAAATTCAAGATCAATCACAGATCACTAAACCAGAGATTAAACAACAACAAGTTCCACAAATAGTTGAGGAACATCCAATTATTCTTGAAACACAACCACTGCGAAGGTTTATAAGAGAACGTAGTGCACCTGAGAGATATGAATTTCTTGTCACATTGCATGAAGATGTTTTTCTCATGGACCAAGATGAGCCTAGAACTTATCAGGAAGTAGTGGAGAGCCCAGACTCTAAGAAATGGCTAGAAGCCATGAAATCCGAGATGTATTCCATGTCAGAAAACCAAGTATGGACTTTGGTTAACCCACCCGAAGGAATTAAGCCCATAGGGTGCAAATGGGTTTTCAAAAAGAAAACTGACATGGATGGAAATATACAAACATACAAAAGGTGATTGGTCGCTAAGGGATTTAGTCAAATTCATGGTATAGACTATGATGAAATGTTTTCCCCTGTTGCTATGTTTAAATCTATCCAAATGTTGGTTGCAATAGCTGCATATTATGATTATGAAATCTGGAAAATGGATGTCAAAACCGTTTTCCTTAATGGAAAATTGGATCAGGATGTGTACATGACACAACTTGAGGGTTTTGCCAATCCTAAAGATGCCCAAAAAGTATGCAAGCTACAAAGATCTATTTATAGACTGAAGCAAGCTTCTCGAAGTTGGAATCTTCATTTTAATGAGGCAATCAAAGAATTTGGTTTTATTAAATGTGAAGATGAGCCATATGTTTTCAAGAAAGCTAGTGGGAGCACTATCACATTCTTGGTATTGTATGTGGATGACATACTAACAATAGGAAATGACATTCCTACCTTACAGTCTGTAAATACCTGGTTAGGAAAATGTTTTTCTATGAAAGACTTGGGTGAAGCAACCTACATATTAGGAGTTAAGATCTATAGAGATAGATCAAGATGACTTCTAGGACTAAGCCAAAATACATACATAGGCAAAGTATTGAAAAGATTCAGTACGGAAGAATCTAAACTGGATTCTTACCTATGAGGCATGGCATTTTGCTCTCAAAGGAAATGTGTCCTTCAACGCCTCAAGAGAGAGAATGCATGAGTAAGATACCATATGCTTCAGCCATTGGATCTATCATGTATGCCATGCTATGTACACGTCCTGATGTATCATATGCACTAAGTATGACAAGTTGATACCAAGTAGATCCTGGTGAAGATCATTGGGTTGCAGTAAAAAACATCCTCAAGTACTTAAGAATAACTAAGGATACATTCCTTATGTATGAAGGTGAGGAAGAGCTAAATATAAAAGGTTATACTAATGCAAGCTTTCAAACTGATAAGGATGATTCTCTATCGCAAGCGGGCTTTGTATTTTGCCCTAATAGAGGTGCTGTAAGCTGGAAAAGTTCAAAGCAAGATACGGTAGCAGATTCTATGATAGAAGCCGAGTATATTACAGCAAGCGATGCTACAAAAGAGGTTGTTTAGATCAAAGAGATCATATCTGAACTAAGGGTCGTGCCTAGCATATCAAATGCTATAGATCTACGCTGTGGCAACAACAGAGCCATCGCACAAGCAAAAGAACCCAGATCTCACCAACAATCCAAACAGATACTTAGGCGTTACCATCTTATTCGTGAAATCATTAATTGAGGGGATATAGAAATATGCAAAGTACCAACGGATGACAATATCGCTGATCTACTGACAAAGCCTCTAACACAGCAGATGCATGAGCGTCACACTATGTCTCTTGGTATTAGATACATGAGTAATTGGTCTTAGTGTTAATGGGAGATTGTTGGAGTATGCCCAAAGACCAATTATGAGATAGTTGTAAAAGACATACTTATTTTATCTTGTTTATTAATAATAAGCCATTATTATTATTTCAATCGTATTCTGTGTATCTATAAATAAACTGAATTATAATAAAGTCCTTAGAATAATATAGTTATTCTTGAATGTCCTTAGTCGAGAATTATTGTGGGCTTGGAAAAAAATAATGTATTAAGACTAATATATGTTGATTGATGACAAAGTATTGTCATTGACATGGAGATGTCAAAATCAATACATAAGTATGTGTTAGGGAGCGACATACTGGACTGACCCGCTATGAGCATGTTTCTTGGATTATTATGTGACAGTCACAACATTGCTCATGGTGATAACTACATGTATGATCCTCAGAATTGAGATAATCATTATTTCAACATCGTGAGTGACATATTTTGATACGACCAAACGTGTGTCGTAACTGACTACACTATAAAGACTGGTATTGGATATGTCACAATCCATGTAGCGAAATATGGTTGATCAAGATAGGATTTGTCTCCCCTACATAATAGGAGTCGTATCATAGGCTACTTGAATGAGTGAGACTAGAAAATGCATGGCCATGCTCGAATAAATTGATATGGGATATCATAATTATTCGTTATAATAGTCTACTCAAGATATCAAGAAACATTAGATGAACTATACAAGTGTGACTAATCCATGACTTGTGTCCGATGTAAATGTGAGGACAAAAGGATGAAATACATAAAAGAAGTTAATCACGAAAAAAGGTTAAATCGAACCACGATTTCATGTCACTTAGGTAGAAATGATGTATTGCTAGATGTCACTCATTGCTTGTAATATTAGAATTGTTCGGGATATTACTGCTAACATTACATGAACCTACAAGGGTCACACCCTATGATTAAAACGGACAAATATCAACTAGATAGCACGTGTACAAACTTGTTGTACACATAATTAGTGAGAAACCAAAATTGTTATAATTATTGTAATTATGGATAATTTTGTTTATATATATATATTAATATTTGATAAGTTATTGTAATTATCAAATACTATTAAATATATATATATATATATATATATATCTAAAAGAAACCTAATTAAAGTAGAATTAGATTCATATTTAATTATATTCGGTTAAATATATTGTATATTTAAAACATCTGAATTTAATTAGAATTAGGTTTTTAAATGCTATATAAAGGCATAAGGTCTAGCAGCCAACATATGTTTTTTCAAAAATCCTCTCTAACAGTTAAAGAAGAGAAAAATTGTTCATTTTTTTTTGGGTTGACTGGGTAGAGGTTGGAACGCTACTGTAACGACTCGGATTTGATTTGGATTCTCCTACACTCGTTGCAGAATTCCAGATTACTTGAGGTAATGTTTTCATCCTTTATCACCCCAAATTTGTCCCTTGTACATGGATCACTGGTGGATTACACTTGATAATTTTTCCGCTACACCATGGGGTGTACCGGTGTTTCCCAACATTTCCCTCAAACCTTTATAGAGTTATACGATTGCATTTGACATGCTGGAAAGAGATGTAAAATGATTTTAGCACCATTGAATAGCGAAAGCTATCTCCAACTGTCAGAAATCTCCTAGGGTGGTTGTACCGACACTTGAATAGTTAGATTTTCTTTAAGACTATTGTGACAGTAGTCTGGGTCAGTATATTTGAGAGAGGCTCGAAAGAGCATCTCCCATCAACCATGTCAGTACCATAACATTACAAATGTCGATAAAACATATCTGCTTTAGATAATTTTATCTGTTAAATCAAAACTTTTTGGTTGCCCCTGAAAGTACCATGATCCCCTCTTTCGTTTATCTGAGTTATCTCCTTAATTTCTCACACACTTTCATAATCTAAAAAACTATTCGTTAAACTTGCATTCAATAGCAACTGTCAACACTACATATTCCCTATAGGATCGACAATCTGACACACCTTTGTGTGTGTCTACTTTATTATTTGGATCAGTAGTGTATACTTGTAGTTATTCATGTCAAAACACAGATACCATATGTCAATGTCAACCGTCGTTCACCGATGAAAAAAATTAAAAAAAAACATAGTTTTCTAAAAGCCATATTCTGTCTAAGCCAAAAAATACATTTTCACATTCTCCCTAGATATACAGAGGAAAACCTCTCGACTACCTTCCTCGATCTGAAGTTTTTGTCGTTTGATGATGCTCGCGTCTAAGGGTGTCGTACTCATCCTCCTCTTGCGGTTATCAACCATTTCGATTGGTGACAAACTGCTCCAATCATTGAAAGGTAATATGCCATTTTCTTTTTTAGTTTTCCCCTAAATTTCTCTCTAATTCTTTTTAATCTATGGTTTTTAATCCTCAATTTCTTGAATATTCTCGCATGTTTTATAGGCATAGTGGAGATCCTTGAAACATGAGTGCCAAATGGATCTAGGAACAAGGCAAATACTACCAAGACATTTGTTTGGGTGCCAAATAGGGATGTAAAAAGCTGACCCAACCTAAAAACCCGACTAAAACATGGTCGAGTAAGAACCTAGTTTGACCCGAGGATGCGATGACCTGAAATCGATTTGTAATCGACTGTTGTTGACCTAAACCCGAGTTAGACCTATTTTTGTAGTAACCAAACCCGACCTGCATCCAACCGAGAATGAACCGAACCTGAATTGAACATATTATTGTGGACCCGAAACCCGACTTGCATCAGACTAAAACAAACCCTCACCCGAGACTGACCTGGAAGATAACCGATATTACCCGATTAAATCGATCCAAGATCTAATTTTACCTGACCTATTTTGAACCTGACCTATTAATTGACCTGACTTATTTTGAACCTGACCTGTTGTTGACTTAAACTGATATTGACCTTGTTTGATATTTACCTGACATGTAATTGAGGAAGTCTATGATTTGATGATTTGATGAATTTAAAGTGTTGATAAATGTAAAGTATTAAGTGTTGATAAACGTAAACTATTAATTTTTTAAATCAATTTAAAGTGTTAAATAATATTTTTGTTATATATACATATATAATCAATTAAAAATATATAAAAAAAGAAAGATTGGATTTAGATATTCATTTGACACTACTAAGTTCAAAATATTGTTAAATAATTTAATGCTTAGTAATAATTCAATATGCTTAGTACTAACCCATTCAATATAAATTATTTGTGAAGTTAATAAGAATTAACATACTTAAATTCATTTTTAATGACATGTTATATTATGCTTCTATTTTTACACATAAAAGACATAGCTATTTTTAATTATCTTTTGGGTAAAGTACACCATAACTTGATTGAATTTGTGTTTTTTCCTTATTAACTTGAGACCAAATTTTATTGATTAACTTGACCAAGATTCATTGGGGAAGATTGAAAACTCTTCATTGATTACTTGATTTGATAAGAACCAAATGTAAGTAAACTTAAAAATGAATAAAACAGAAGTTTATTACAACTTACAAATGTACAAACTGAAATTATGAAATTTAACATAAGTATTAGATAACAAATGTATAAACTAAAATTAAGAAACAAGATAATACTGAATTGATTACAACTTAAAGTTTTGTTGTGTGAAAATTTAAGCTCTTAGATCTTTGATGAGTGCTTTATTTTGTTATTATTTTACCATTAGTTACTCCATGTTGAATCTTTAATATTGTTGATTTTGGTCGATTTTATTCATTTCTGTGCAGGACTTCAATTTCTAGAAAGCAGCGTTAAAAGAGCATGTTCTGCAATTTTTTTATTTTCTAGAATCATGGCTGAAAACATAGGCATAACGAGGTCTGATGTGGTAGATTCTGGCAGTCCAATCAGTAAAAGCTTCTTAAAGGCGATACAGTCAGCATCATCTAGAAGGACGGACGAACATGATTTAATTAGGATTTTAGGATTAAGTTTGAATTTAAATATTTGGGAATTATCATTTTATATTTGAGAATTATCATTTTAGAAATTTATTTGAATGTTTTTAGAATTATCTTAGGTATTTTATTTTAAATATTTTTAGGCTTTTCTCAAGCTATAAATACCCTCTTAGGGTGAAGCTTGAGGGATGTACTTAGCTTTATTTGTTCCTAGGAATTTTTACTTTTATAAAAGTTTTCTTTCCCAATTTCTTTTTTTCCTTAGTTTTCATTTTACTTTCTTTAAAATATGCTAAGTATGATTTCTATCATGCTTAGCTAATTTTCCAATTAGCCAATGGCTTAAGAAACTACTCAATTCATTTTGTGAGAATTGAAAAGTACTTAATATCTTCGGATATCGTTCTCAGTTTTCTGGAAACTTAGATTGGCAATTGGCCTTTCTTTTAAAATCTTTACACTCTCATTTCAAAAAGCGCGCGTTAGTCTGAATGTTGTTCTGATTTAAAGTTGGAAGGAAATATCGGCTTGTAGCATATTCGATTTCCTATGAACACACTTAGCGACGGATTTGCTAAGGGAAACTGAGATCGAATTCGATTCTCATGGAGACAACATAATTCGAGTCGGGCTTTTCTAACAATTAAACTGCATTGGTGCTAGCAACAATAGTTGTGGCTAGTCCAAGTAAAAACTAAATTCCAAAGATTGTCTTTGGATTATTGGTTTATCTAAGTGAAAAGTAAGTTACAAGGGTTGGGCCTTGTAGACTGTAACCGGCATGTATCCGGTGTAAAATCTTTTTCGATGATCAATTTGAATTGAGGCTAAGCTAAGCTTGAGGCTATTCCATTTAATCAAGTTTTCTATTCAAAGTTTACTTTCGTCATTTTCTCCAAATCTATTTTCAAACTAGCTTTTACTACTTACATCTACTTTCAACATTAAAACCCCTAACCTTCTTTACTTAATTGCTAAAGTTAGAATCAAAACCTTTTCACATCAGAAGCTCCTTAGTCCCTGCAGATCGACCCTTCTTCTCTTTACTATGCTTCTTATTTATTTATTTTGAGATTAAGGACTATTTATTTGACAATTACAATGCTTGTCAAATTGGCGTCATTGCGGGGGACTTCGGCAAAGTTACTGATACAATTTGTTTTAATTTATGACCAGGGAGAATCCGGGAAAACTAGCAGATTTTAAACCGGAGATCGAAGTATTAGCCCAAAGACTACACAAACAAACGCTTCAGTAAAGAAGATAACGACAACAGAAAGAACACCGACAACAATCTGAACCAGATCTGGAAACACCATTTGACGTTGAAACACACTTTAAATTCGACAACAAAGCATCGTTTCTGATGACAGATGACGACCAAACTATTCGAGAACTTGCCGTGGCACCTCAAGAGCGACAACCATTGTGCATCACATTCCTAAATGGGGAAACACCATTCGCACTTAAGACGGGTCTAATCCATCTTTTGTCGACCTTTCATGGTCTGCTCATTGAAAACCCGCACAAACATCTCAAGGAATTTCATATGGTTTGTTTAAGCACGAAACCACATGGAGTACCCGAAGACAAAATTAAACCCTACACTTTCCATTTTTCCTTAGCCGATTTGGCTAAGGATTGGTTATTTGATTTACCGTCTAATTCAGTTACTACATGACAGATATGGCTCGACTTTTTCTTGACAGGTTTTTCCCTGCAGCCAAGGCGAGTGAACTAAGGCGAAGCATCTTAGGAATCTGACAAGAAGATGCTGAATCATTATACGAATATTAGGAAAGGTTCAAGAAACTATGCGCGAATTGTCCACAACACGGACTATCAGAACAAACACTTCTCCAATACTTCTACGAAGGCCTATTCCCTATGGAAATGAAGATGGTCGACGCGGCAAGTGGAGGGCACTTGTAAATATGACTCCGACTGCGACTAGAAATTTAATTTCTACTATGGATGCTAACTCTTAATAGTTTTACCCTTCTAGTGAACCCTCTCGACAAGTTCACGAGGTAAGTGCAGTTTCTTTAGAAAATAAAATTGATAAGTTAGTTGATATAGTTCAATCTCTTGTTGCAAGCAAAATAGGCACAACTTGACTTTGTGAAATATGCACAAAGCCAGACCACCCTACAGATTGTTGTCCAATGTTACAAGATGATGTTGCTACCCAAGTAAATGCAGTAGGTAATTTTTTGGGACCTCCCTAAAGGCCATACAACTCTCACGCCAACACCTATAATCTGAGGTGGAAAGACCATCCAAACTTCAACTATGGACCAAATCCCAGACCATATCAAGCTTATCAACCACCTGTACCACAACAATATCAATCGCAAAAATCGTTGTTGGAGTCAATTGTCGAACGTTTGGTGCTATCCCAGGAAAAGTTTCAACTAAAGACCGAAGCACACTTTTAAGAGTTAGATAAGCAAATGAGTCAACTGGCCCAGGCTGCGGGTCGAATAGAGTCGCAGGGAAAGCTACCATCTCAAACCTAGGCGAACCCACGAGAAAATGTTAGTGCAATCACCCTTTGAAGTGGCACGATTGTCACACCACCATTCCTTGCGAATGTTGCCGTAGAATCCCAGAAAAAAGATGAATCAAGATCCTAGAAGGAGAAAGAAGATGTTGACTCAAGATTCTAGAGTAAAAATAATGATGAATCGCAAACTCCTCCCACGCCATCTCCCTATGCCATCCCACATTCCTTTCCTTTAAGGTTGGTTAAACGCGACAAACAAGTTGAGGAAAAAGAGATACTTGATATTTTTTGAAAGGTGGAGATAAACATACCTCTTCTTGAGGTAATCTGAAAAGTTATGAGATATGCCAGATTCTTGAAAGACCTTTGCATAACCAAAAGAAGACTTACCATCAATGAAAAGGTAAATTTGGGTGAAAACGTATCAGTTGTTTTTCAGCGTAGACTTCCACCTAATTTAAAGGACGAAGGTATGCTTGCTATCCCTTGTAAATTGGTAAAGTAGGAATTAAACGTGCTATGTGTGATTTGGGTGCTTCCATAAATGTTATGTTGCTTTTTGTTTATAATTCACTTAGTGTATAGCCTTTGAAAGAAACAAGAGTGATAATCCAACTCACCAATAGATCCATGATTTATCCTGAAGGACTCCTTGAGAACGTGCTAGTTAAGATAAATGATTTAATTTTTCTGAAGGATCTCTATGTCATTGACATGGAAAATGACCGAACCAATTCTTCCTCTGATATCCTTCTTGGTCGCTCCTTCCTAAGCACGACACATAACAAAATTGACGTTAGGAGTGGCATTCTGACCATGGAATTTGATGGTGAGGTTGTTAAATTTAACGTTATAAGGCGATGAAACATCCAGATTCTATGGCAAACATTAGCTTCGTTGGTATTTATGAACCTTTAGTTGATGAATTTGTTGAAACTAACTTATCCGACGATTTGTGCAGGGAATTG
Source organism: Hibiscus mutabilis (assembly GCA_019671005.1). Taxonomy (NCBI): domain Eukaryota; kingdom Viridiplantae; phylum Streptophyta; class Magnoliopsida; order Malvales; family Malvaceae; genus Hibiscus; species Hibiscus mutabilis. The sequence continues at coordinate 31,127,342 of CM033715.1, forward strand.
GAGAATCACGGCAAAGAAATTAGGGAGTTGGAAAATATTTATTCTACTTATTCTGACTTGTGTCTAACTCCTTCAGAAACTAAAATGTTTCCTTCTATTTTGCATGCACCAAATTTAGAGTTAAAATTACCACTAGATAAATTGAAGAGTAAAGGAGATTTTTTACAGAAAAAATAAAAGAACTCCATGATCGTAAAATTTCTTATAGGGAAGTTCTCAGTTGGACAAAGCGCATGAATTGGAGGAAGTATTTGTCGCAGCACATGTAGTCTGAATCAGGTCATCGAGCTAATGACGTTATATAAAGTGCTAAATAAGAGGCAACTCATTTTATTATATTTTTTGTTTATTTAATTTATATTCATTTTTAATTTTAGTTTATTTATTTTGGTCTCAAATTTATTTTATTTGAATTTTCAAGCACCCCAAATATTTTGAATCGAACTTTAACAGAGTCAGTTAAGGTATTCTTGGTCGAATAGAGAATAATTTCCAGTCCATGGAAATATTTTACACATGGATCAGTAGTGGAGAAACCATTTATTAAATGGTGCATGTTAGCAAACCCTTAGGCGCAGGTTAGTGTAACCCATTTCCCCCTTAATCTTCCGCACCTCCCAAATCTCCTAAAATTTTCATTATTTTTTCCCTTTTCCCTACTGTCATTCCAATTTCCCCCTTTTCAACTTTGCAGCCCTCAAATCCTAATCCCGCAAGAATTCCCCACCAACTCCACAATCACACCATAGCTACACCACCATCATTCAGCTCGTGCACCCCCCAAAGCATGCAACCTCCCTCAATCAACTTCCCATGATCGATAACCAACCAAAATTCACCCCTCAATCACGATCCCATAGCCCACTGTCACACCCTACAGCATCCCAGCCGCCACCAGCCGCCGGTCTCGCCATCCTTTGCAGCACCTAAACCACAAGAACCAGTGTTCTCGGCGGGGACTATTGCACCATCGCACTCCATGCCCGCGGCCGTCATTAAACATGGAGAGTATCTCTATTCCTTCTCTTACACTTTCAATTTTCATATTGGGACAATATGTTTTAAGTGAAGGGGTAGAGATTTGCTTCTAGTTTTTCATCGCTTGTTTATATGTTTTGATTTAAGTAGCCTTAGTTGATAACTGAGATGTTTTGTTGCCAATCTTGATTTTTACTTTATTGCATTGATTACCTTATGAGTTTGTGATTCCACTTTTATCGGAATTAGGGTACATGAAAATGAAATGACATGATTAGTGTTTTTCTTTAAATCTTGCTTGATATCCCATGCGTTTGTCAATTGATACGTTTCTTGACTCAATACATTACACGTTCTTGTGAGATTCGAGCCTAAACGAGCAAGCTTTTTCTTTTTTGCTCATTTGTTCGATTGAATGTGCTGGACTAATATTGATATTCTAGAACTTGTGAGTGAATACATATCGAGACTACATGTTTTGAACTTGATGCTTTAATATGATAGGGGCACTTAGGATTATCCCACTTCTCTACCCAAAATTGCCTACCCTTTTGTATCCCTTAGTAAACAATTTTGTGCCTTTACCCTTTTTCTTTTCTTAACCACATTATAAACCTGAAGCCTTTTATTTTTACCATCTTTTGTTACCCTTGTCAAGACAAATATTGATATGCTCCACGAACAAAGAAAAATATATGAATAAAGTCAACAAAGAAGAAACATTTTGGAAAAAAAGAAAAAAAACTGGTTCGAACTGTGCTTGAACAGAAAATAAATAGCAGAAGAAAAAGATTTGAAAAAATAATTCGGTTGTTTGATTTTTGTTACATTTCTTTGTATTTGTTTACTCTGCTTGGTTCGTGACTTGAGCTTATATATATTTGCATCTCTTGTCTTGATGTTAACCCATATTTTTGGCATTTTCCCTTACCTTTACCTAAGCCCCGTTACAACCTTTAAAGACCTTTTGATTAATGCATCTTGTTCATTTTTAGTGGTGGAGACTTGATTTTCTTACAAGCATATGGTAATGTCATATTTGATTCCGGCTTGAGCGACTTCTTTTACCTTAAACACTTTGAGCGACAATAAGCGAATCCTTGTGAGGTATTGAGTTTTGTTACATTGCAATTGATGGACTATTGGGATACCTTGGTTTTGCTTGCACTTGTTCCTAATTATGTTTTTTACTTGATTGTTACTTTGCTTCCGATACTTGTTGTGATCTTGTCTCATTTGGTTTTCTTTGATTTATTGTGAGATGAAGGATGGTAACTTGAGATTTTTTTATTTGACTAAGGCATGCTAGAGGACAAGCATTGAATAAGTGAGGGGGAATTTGATGAGTGCTTTGTTTTTTTTTCCATTAATTACTCCCTATTGAATCTTTAATATTACTGATTTGGGACGATTTTATTCATTTCTGTGTCGGACTTCAAATTCCATAAACAATGTTAAAAGAGTATGTTCTACAGTTTTTTCTTATTTTCTAGAATCATGGTTGGAAACATGGGCATGACTTGGGCCATAACGAGGTCTGACATGGCAGATTCTGGCAGTCCAGTCAGTAAAAGCTTTTAGAAGGCGATCCAGGCAGCAGCATCAAGAAGGACATGCAGACGGGATTTAATTAGGATTTTAGGATTAAATCTGAATTTAAATATTTGGGAATTTTCACTTTATATTTGGTAATTATCATTTTAGGAATTTATTTGAATGTTTTTAGAATTATCTTAGGTATTTTATTTTAAATATTTTTAGAGTTTTCTCAAGCTATAAATACTCCCTTAGGGTGAAGCTTGAGGAATGTACTTAGCTTTTATTTGTTCTTAGGAATTTTTACTTTTATAAAAGTTTTCTTTCCCAATTTCATTTTTCCTTAGTTTTCATTTTACTTTCTTCAAAATATGCGAAGTATGATTTCTATCATGCTTATCTAATTTTCCAATTAGCCAAAGGCTTAAGCAATAACTCAATTCATTTTGTGAGAATTAAAAAGTATTTAATGTTTTCGGATAACATTCTCAGTTTTTTGGAAACTTAGATTGGCAATCAACCTTTCTTTTAAAATCTTTACACTTTTATTTCAAAAAGCGAGCGTTGGTCTAAATGTTGTTCTTATTTAAAGTTGGGAGGAAGGACTGGCTTGTAGCATATTCGACTTCATATGAACACACTTAGCGATAGATTCGCTAAGGGAAATTGAGATTAGATTCGATTCTCATTGAGATAACATAATCGGAGTCGAGCTTTTCTAACACTTAAACTGCATTGGTGCTAGCAACGATAGTTGTGGCTAGTCCAAGTAAAAACTGAATTCCAAAGATTGCCTTTGGTTTATTGGTTTATCTAAGTGAAAAGTAAGTTACAAGGGTTGGGCCTTGTAGACTGTAACCGGCATGTATCCGGTGTAAAATCTTTTTCGATGATTAGATTGAATTGAGGCTAAGCTAAGCTTGAGGCTATTTCATTTAATCAAGTTTTCTCTTCAAAGATTACTTTCTTCATTTTCTCCAACTCTATTTTCAAACTCACTTTTATTGCTTACATCTACTTTGTAACACCCTCTTCTCGGTCTGGTAGAGAATCGGGTCGAAAAGTGTTATCAAAAGCTTATTCAGAGATTGGAAGACAGAATCAGAGTTCAAAACTTGTTCGGGATATTTTATTAATCATTCTTTAGACTTATTGAATCTATTCGTTACTATTCTTGTTAGAATCGGGGTCAAATTTAACATTTTTCAAACTTAGGGACTAAATCGTAAACTTTACAAATTAGAGATCCTAATCTGAATTTTTTATTACCAACTTGTAATTAAACTTGAGAATTATTAATCTGTGAAGTTTTGTTACTATCGGATATCGTTAACCTAATCAATTAGACCGTATAGTTATTAGTGACCAATTTGTTAAATTGTCAAAATTCTATTTTTATGGCTTATAAAAGATTTAACTAACACTGTATCGATACCCTAAGGGTCGTATCGATACGCTAAGCCAAGTTTCAGATTTCCAGATTCAAAGGATGTCAAACCCGTTTCGATACAGCTAAGCCCGTATCGATACTAGTTGACTTGCATTGACCCTGTATCGATACGCTGTATGACCGTATCGATACCATCTTCCAAACCAAATTCCAGTGACCAAAATCTGTACCGCTACGCCCACACCGTATCGATACATCCTGTTTGACCAAAGTTGACCAGACCATTTATGTAAGGACCGTAACGATACGCCATCACCCGTATCGATACCCCTAGACATGTAATGACAGATTTTTACTGGTTTTTATTCGAATTAACCCAGCAAATGTTTTCCAAACATTATCAAAATTTACCAGTAAACTAATAAACAATAAATCTAATAGCATGCAATTTTTTAGAGCATTTCAAATTTTTTTACCAAGATTTTACCATCTAGTGACTTTAGGCCCATTTAGACTAGCTTACCAAGTTCAAAACATACCATTAAGCACATACACCACCTAGACACAAGTAGGCTTTTACAAACACCTCAAAATAAGTTATTACAACACATCTAAACCTTATGCCACCTTACTAGGAGTTCGAAAACAAAAGTAAGCATACATATAGCTTGCAGAAGTGACTTGCAACCGGGAGATTACACGATCGGAGTTCAGAAATCTCAAGACCCTGAAATGCATGAGACACACATATGTTAGGCTTACATAGCCTAGTGAGGTAGTCATTACAACATAAACAATAACAATACACAAATGGCATGCTATGAACATGAATGGCATATTGGCATGCTTAATTATCATAATCGTATTCTTTTAATCACAAGGTCTCATGGTTAGGCCATTTACCATAAGTTCACATAATCATAATGAAGCATATACACATTAAAATTCCCTTGGTCACATAACAATATATATATATATATAAGACGATATCATATTTCCACACAATAATTACAAATCATATAAACATATCATTCCCCTTGGACAATGTAACAAATGGATATGCGGATTCCCCTTTACACCATACATATATCGGAAAATAGGCCGTAGCCACATATAACAGAAAATAGGTTGTAGCCTTGAGTCGTAGCTCCGGATAGCATCCCTTACACAATCCATCCTTATCTCCCCCACATATAGGTCGTAGCCCCGGACCGTAGTCCAATCCCTTACTTATATGAGCTCATATAACCCTATGGCATGCCAATTGTATCTAAAATTCACAAATGTCCAAAGTTACACATATTTTATCATATAACTTGCCTTTATGCCCGTAGGCCATAGCATATCGGAATCGGAATTGAGCCTTAGCTCCATATAACGGATCATATCATATACATATCATATCATAACATATCGAAATCGGATTTGAGTCTTAGCTCACATATAACATATCATAGCATTCTATATCAAATTTCACATAGCATATTATAGCTTGATCATATTATACCATAACATATTCAAACTTACCATGCTCACCGTAAGCTTCCACACAAGCATTGTTCTACTTGAGCCTTTAGCAAGATACATATTAACATGAAAATCACAAATCAAATGCAACAGGATGGCTCCGTGCCGATCCCTTGACACGACTACACTCACCTTGATTACGGAAACTTTTAGGATTCCCAAATTTCAATTCCTTTGCTCTTAGGCTTGATTGGAGATGATGGATTGTTCTCCTCCAATTTTTAAGCTAGGAAAAACATAAGGAATTATCATAACCAATATAACAACATGGTTAAAGATTAGGCTTAGAGTTTACAACTCGAAATTAAACTCCAATTGCCTAAGGAATCGAACAATTGAAGGAGGGATTCTTCTTACCCAACCGATGGCTTTTTGATAAAGTCTTAAAATCAAAGAACACTTGATTTTAAAGTGGCCAACAAAGGAGGTGTGTGCTTGCTTGAGGTTGAAGACAACAATGGAGGAGCTTGCTTATTTGAAGACAAGGTTTTTGGGTTTTACTTTCGGGAGTTCAAAAGATGAGAACCTCACATTGTTTCATTCTTTTAATACTTATTTGGCCATCCTATTCATGGCTCACCCATTCTTCAACCAATAGGAACATTTCCTCTGTCCAAGGGTTTTCCTAAACCCAATGGTCATTAGCTTTCCAAGTTGGCTAATGACTTCAATAGTCATCTTTTCTGATGACTTTCACGTGGGGAAGGCCAAGCAAGGAGGTGAGTAATCACTTTGCTTAATTCTTTCAAATTAAGCCTTAAACAATCGAAATAGGGGACTCGTATCGATACACTCATGGCCATATCAATACGCCCTCGCTAAAACAGGTAAGTTAGTTATTGGCAGTTGGACCGTATCGATACTGGCTTGACCGTATCGATACGCCTAACTCAGAATATTCATTTTGGCTTTGAATCTCATACAAGGAAGTCCATTTACTCAAATAGGACCAAAATGTAACTTCATTATACAAGAGGGGTACAAAGGTCAATCATTGAAAACGTTTAGCACATTGGATTCAAAATTTCTGATCACCGGAACCTACTTTTGACTAGGTCGTTTTTGGGATGTGACATACTTTCTACATTAAACCCCCCACCTTCGTTACTTAATTTCTAAAGTTAGAATCAAAACCTTTTCCGATCAGAAGAATATACACATTTAAATTCCCTTGGTCACACAACAATATATATATATATATATATATATATATATATTTAAGCCGATATCATATTTCCACACAACAATTACAAATCATATAAACATATCATTCCCCTTGGACAATATAACAAATGGATACACAGATTCCCCTTTACACCATACATATATCGAAAAATAGGTTGTAGCCACATATAACGGAAAATAGGTCGTAGCCTTAAGCCGTAGCTCCGGATAGCATCCCTTACACAATCCATCCTTACCTCCCCCACATATAGGTCATAGCCTCGGACCGTAGTCCAATCCCTTACTTATACGAGCTCAAATAACCTTATGGCATGCCAATTGTATCCAAAACTCACAAATGTCCAAGGTTACACATATTTTATCATATAACTTACCTTTATACCCGTAGGCCATAGCATATCGGAATAGGAATTGAACCTTAGCTCCATATAACGGATCATATCATATACGTATCATATCATAACATATCAAAATCGGATTTGAGTCTTAGCTCACATATAACATATCATATCATTCTCATATCATATTTCACATAGCATATTATAGCTTGATCATATTATACCATAACATATTCACAAGTTATCCATGACAAATCATACCTTACGAATATCAATTTCGAACTTACCATGCTAAATGAGAGCATCCACACAAGCATTTCTCTACTTGAGTCTTTAGCAAGATACATATTAACATGAAAATCACAAATCAAATGCAACGGGATGGCTCTGTGTCGATCCCTTGACACGACTACACTCACCTTGATTACGAAAACTTTTAGGATTCCTGAATTTCAATTCCTTTGCTCTTAGGCTTGATTGGAGATGATGGATTGTTCTCCTTCAATTTTTGAGCTAGGAAAAACATAGGGAATTATCATAACCAATATAACAACATGGTTAAAGATTATGCTTAGAGTTTACAACTCGAAATTAAATTCCAGTTGCCTAAGGAATCCAATAATTGAAGGATGACTTCTTCTTACCCAATCGATGGCTTTTCAGTGGAGTCTTCAAATCAAATAACAATTGAGTTTAAAGTGGCCAACAAAGGAGGTGTGTTATTTCTTGAGGTTGAAGACAACAATGGATGAGCTTGGTTATTTAAAGACAAGGTTTTTGGGTTTTGCTTTCGGGAGTTCAAAATATGAGAACCTCACATTTTTTCATTCTTTTAATACTTATTTGGCCATCCTAATCATGGCTCACCTATCCTTCAACCAATAGGAACATTTCCTCTATCCAAGGTTTTTCCTAAACCCAATGGTCATTAGCTTTCCAAGTTGGCTAATGACTTCAATAGTCATCTTTTCTGATTACTTTCACATGGGGAAGGCTAAGCAAGGAGGTGAGTAAGCACTTTGCTTAATTCCTCTCAAATTAAGCCTTAAAAAAATTCAAAACATGGGACCCGTATCGATACACTCATGGCCATATCGATACGCCCTCACTAAAATAGGTAAGTTAGTTATTGACAGTTGGACCGTATCGATACTGGCTTGACCGTATCGATACGCCTAACTCAGAATTTGTATTTTGGCTTTGAATCTCGTACAAGGAAGTTCATTTACTCAAATAGGACAAGAGGAGTACAAATGTCAATCATTGTAAACGTTTAACACGTCAGATTCAAAATTTCTAATCACCGGAACCTACTTTCGACTAGGCTGATTTTCGGGATGTGATATACTTTCTACATTAAACCCCCACCTTCTTTACTTAATTTCTAAAGTTAGAATCAAAACCTTTTTCCCATCAGAAGCTCCTTAGTCCCTGCGAATCGACCCTTCTTCTCTTTACTACGTTTTTTATTTATTTTGAGATTAAGGACTATTTATTTGACAATTACGAAGCTTGTCAATCTTATAGCAAAATTTTTTCGAGGCTAAATGCTCGACTTTGCTACCAGAAATTTCCTCATCGAGCTCTCAAAAGATCTAAATGCTACCATCATGGTTAAATTATGGGTAACTTTTCAGCTAAAAAACCATCATAATTTAACCAAGGGCAACTACTTAGATAAGAAGAAAAAAAACTATAAGTCAACCAACAATCAACAACAACCAGCAACCAACAACATGCAGCAATCAGCAGTAGCAATAAGATTAGGTCAGTAACCCATATTAACAAAAAGTTTAGTCCCTAAAAATGAATAAAAACAGTGACCATTATTCATCTAGAAAAACAATGCATAGATGATAGATATATGATAAAACAGCTTAAATTCAGTGCAAAGTTAACTATGGTATAAGTATTAACATATAAAGTTAACTTATGCCACAAGCAAATGAATAGAAACATTAATAGAAATAGAAAGCTTAAATTTAGTCCATATAAAGTTAACTTATACTATAAGCATTAATAGAAACAGTCCATAGATATAGGATAAAACAGCTTATAACTTGAATAGAAACAGTCCAAAGTTAAGCAAATAAAGAAAACATGAATAGAAAAATAAGAATTAACATACTTAAATTTAGAGAATAGAAAAGAAGAATACTTGTTTTTACATCACAATTCACAACTTAAGTGACCCCCTAAGCATTAATGTGCTTGCTTGCTGTGAAAGAACCCTACAAAAGAAAACAGAATCACAAACCATATTGAAAAATTAATAAACATTAAAAATTAGAAGACTAATTTAAATGTTTTACCTTAAACGGGAAGTGAATCTTCACCAAGATTAGAGACTGAAGAATCTTTCACCACAGTAAGATAATCTTCATCCCTTTCATCTTGTTCAAAACCATACAACCAATTACAGGTTGTTACAAATATCTCAACATTTTTAGGCAAGAGTTTAGCCCTCAACTTGTTCAAAATCCAACCCCCGTGCTAAATGAATATTCATAAGCAACTGAAGTGATTGGAGAAAGGGCAAATTAATATAAGAGTCAACATCAGATTTTCTACTCCTAGAAGCAGCTAAATTGGCATCAAAGTTCTAACATGATAAAGAGTTAATTAATAAACTGTAAAAACAGAAACCTAAGTGAACTTTAAGAAAATAAAAATTGACATTAAATAGATTGGATTTTTTAAATGTTCGAGGCCGACTGGAACTTGACACACTTGTACTTTGAGAGGAGTTACTTTGGATAGAAGAATTAGAAGAAGAACAAAGTACAGATTTTGAATAATATATATATATATATATATATATATAAATTAACAAGCTCATTGTAAACAACACTTACCCTCCTTTCAACCTCATCTTCAATATAGAGGACACTGTACAACTCCTTCAAAAGTTATAATTTATATCAAGGATCAAGCAAAATAGAAAATGAGAGAATCGTTGAGTGATCATACCAATATTCCTCATATAATTCAAGCATGGGTCCTGCCATTGCAGAAATGCCCTCACAAGGATCATTGTGAGAATCACACAACAACTTTTCAATGGCAACAACATTAGCCAAGTCCAAGTTAGAAGTGGGATACTTAGATTCCGAGAATAGAGTAGTAATTTCAAAAAATGGCCCAAGAAAATTGTAGATTAATTGAGCAGTTTCCACTCATCCTCACTAATTATATCCAAGTCATTTTCCCTATTAACAAACAAGTTAATAGCTAATTTATCATCAATTGCCCTATGAAGCATTGAGTAAGTAGAGTTCCACCGAGTAGGAACATCCAATATCAACTTACCACAAAAAGAAGAACCACGATGTTTGACAACCAATTCAAAGCTACAAAGTCTAGCATCAGAAGAATCAATAAACTTAACTATTTCACGCAATTTAATAACAGAAGAGTCAATTACCTTCAAACCTTTTTGAACTATCAAGTTCAAAATATGGGCAACACACCTTATATGAAAATACTTACCATTGCATGGAAGGGGAGAAATGACATGCAAATCATCTTTGAGTTGCTTAACCATTCTCTCATTTACAAAAGCTTTATCAAGAGTTATGGTAAAAGCTTTTTTTCAAGACCCCACTCACATAACATTTTTTCACAAACTTATAAATAGACTCACCATCATGGGGTGGGGGAAAACAAAGAAAATTCAGTATTTTAGACTGAAGTTTCCAGTTACTATCAATATAATGTGTAGTTAGAGAAAAATAAGAACGTGAAGTGCAAGCAGACCATCCATCACATATAAAGCAGATACGACTTGAAACACAATGCATTGAATCAAGTAGCATTTTTTATTCTTATCATTCTTTAACATGCAATGCTTAGTAATAGTATACCTCAAAATATCCTTCACATTAGGATTTAGATATTGATGCAAAGCCCTAAGTTTTTCATGCTCAACCACACTCAAAGCACAACCATGAAAAAGAATAGCCTCAACAAATAATTCACAGTATCTTTTCTGATCAAAAGAACTTTCCATTCTATTATTGAGATTAGTTGCAAGAAAATCTTTACAAGATTGATAATTTTTAGTATACCTTTTAGGGTTAGATGTACCAACATAAGAATCTGCTTTATAGCTTTTGGTTTTGCAATACTTACATTGCCCAAAAACACCTTTAAGAAGCTTAATTAAGGTATAATGATCCCAAATAGGAGAATTTCTTCTCCCAAAGTCCCCTGAATTTGCAACTGTAGCCCTCCTCTTAGAGCTACGAACTATCTCAGACAGTTCACCATTTACACCCCCTTCAAACAAATATGTATTAATGATTGACAAAAATAATACAAATATAAATTTTGAAATTAAAAAAGGAGAGGAATATACCTCTTTCAAATTGTTGGTCATTTTGACCTCTTAGTAGGTCTGCTACACAACACAAGACAAAATAAGTTACAAGATTAGTTAGAAATTATATAAAATGGTATAAACCAAAAAAACAAGTAAATCGTTAAATAATTACCATTTTCAAAAGGATAGTCCAACTCATAAGAAAAATTATCCATAGTTGTGCTAAAAACTGAAAAGAAAACATTGTTATCTGTTGTTAGAGACTGAAAAGGACAATGAACATGTATGTACAAAGAAAAATAGAACAAAGAACAAATATACAAAGCAACAGAGAACAAAGATTTAATCCTTGTACATGGCATTGTTAAACTAGTTCACGAGGTCCTTTGAAAACCTCCTTTGACACCAGTAGCCTCGTAAAAAGGGATGTCCAGCCAATATACTCAGATTAAACCAACAGAACATAGAACATATAACCATAAACTAGACATTTAGAAATGTATGTATAAAGAAATATAGAACAGAGAACAAATATACAAAGCAACAGAGAACAAAGATTTAACCCTTGTACGTGGCATTGTTAAACCAATTCGCGAGGTCCTTTAGAAACCTCTTTTGACACTGGTAGCCTTGCAGTACGGGATATCCAACCAATATACTCGGATTAAACCAGCAGAATAGAGAAAATATAACCATAAACCAGACATTTAAACGTGTATGTACAAAGAAAAATAGAACATAGAACAAATATGCATAGCAACAGAGAATAAAGATTTAATCCTTGTACGTGGCATTGTTATACCAGTTCACGAGGTCATTTATAAACCTCCTTTTACTCCAGTAGCCTCGCAAAATGAGATTTTTAGCCAATATACTCAAATTAAACCAAACGAATAGAGAACATATAACCATAAACCAGTCATTTAAACATGTATTTACAAAGAAAAACAAAACAAAGAACAAATATACAAAGCAACAGAGAACAAAGATTTAAACCTTGTACGTGGCATTGTTAAAATAGTTCACAAGGTCCTTTAGAAACCTCTTTTGACACCAGTAGCCTCATAGAACTGAATGTCTAGCCAATAGACTCAGATTAAACCAAAAGAACAGAGAACATATAACCATAAACCAAGCATTTAAACATGTATGTAAAAAGAAAAATAAAACAGACAACATATATACAAAGCAACAGAGAACAAACAACATATATACAAAGCAATAGAGAACAGGATGTCCAGCCAATATACTTGGATTAAACCAACAGAACAGAGAACATTAAACCATGCATGTACAGAGCCCAGAACCCAGAACATATATATAGAAACAATGAAACAAACAAACATTATACCATGCATGTTAAACCAAAAGAGAGATCATAGATATACTTGAGAGATGAGAGAGATCATAGATATACTTGAGAGATGAGAGAGGGAACACAATTAGCAAAAATGATAACTCAAACAAAAGAAAAATGCAGAAATCGAGAAATGAAAAAAACTAAGAGTGTTACTTACCCAATCTGAGAGATGGGATAGATTAGAGAGAGATCAGGGATATACTTGAGAGATGAGAGAGATAAAATAGTTTAGCAAAAATGAGACGATGAACCGAGATAAACACAACCTAAAATCCCTAAAAAGAAACTAAGAGGATGAACCCATATGGTCACAACCCAGACGACCACAACCCAAAAACCCTAAACAAAAAGTGAGAAGATGAACCCAGACGACCACAACCAAGATGCCAGCAACGTTGCAAAAGAAAGTGAGGGTGAACCAGAGGATGAACAATGGAACGATTCCCAAAAATTTGAAAGAGATGGTGAGAGAGATGAAAGAATATTAGAGTGAGGGGATAAATGAAATGGCGCAAATGATTCAAAAGGGCTAGGGTTCAGCTACTAGACCTTTTTAGGGTTTATTTATACTTAGGGTTAATAAATTATTTTAATAATTTCATTTTAATTTCAATTAATAATTATATTTTATTTAATTAATATTTCAATTAATATTTAATTATAATGTATATTTAATTAAAATTATTATAATATATTTAAATTAGTATTTAATTTAAATTAATATTTACTTATAATATATTTAATTAAAATTATTATTGTATATTTAATTTATTTAAATTAAACTTTAAATTAATATTTAATTAAAAATTATATATTTAATATATTTAAATTAATATTTAATTTAATATTCAAATTATTGTAATTTTAATTTTAAAATAATTAATTATAATGTATTTAATTATTAGGGGAGTAGGGATTAGTTTAGGGATTAGGGGTAATGTTTCAAGTGGAGTGTTTGGGGTAATAGGATTAGTTTAGGGATTTGGGGTTGAAATTAGGGGATTGGGCTTGGACTTTAATTATTAGTGAATAGTGATTGTAATATTTAGGGGTTCATGTTTGGCCTTTAGGGGTAAATGTGACAAAATGAATGTTTGGGGTAATGGGATTAGTTTAGGGATTAGGGGTTGATATTAAGGGATTAAGCTTGCACTTTAATTATTATTGAACAATGATTGTAATATTTAGGGGTTCATGTTTGGGGTTTAGAGGTAAATGTGTCAAAAAGAATGTGGTGATGGGATTAGTTTAGGGATTTAGGGGTTCATGTTTAGGGGGTAAATGCGTCAAGTTGATTGTTTGAGGTTATGGATTAGTTTAGGGATTTATGGGTTGAGATTAGGGGATTGGGCTTGCACTTTAATTATTAGTGAATAGTGCTTGTAGGATTTAGGGGTTCTATTGTAGGGGTTAGGGGTAAATGTGTTTGGGGGTAATGGGAATAATTTAGGGATTAGAGAATTAGGCCTGCACTCTAATTATTAGTGATTAATACTTCTAAGATTTAGGGGTAAATGTTTTAAGTGGAATGTTTGGGGAAATGGGACTAGTTCAGGGGTTTAAGGGTATAAACATATGTTTTAAGTTGAGTGTTTGGAATCGGGGTTATGAGATTAGTTTAGGGATTCGGGGATTAGGCTTGTACTTTAATTATTAGTGATTGTAAGATTTAGGGGGTTTAGGTTTGGGGTTTAGGGGTAAATGTGTTAAGTTAAGTGTTTGGGGTTATGGGATTAGTTTTGGGATTTGGGGTTTATTTTTGTTCATATTTGTCCCTAATTTTTAACCGAATTGACCTTAATTTATTTCAAAATTTTCTAATCTAGTCCAATATTTTAAATATGATGATATTTTTGTTCATTAGAGCCCCTAAAACTTTATTTTTAGCTAAAATTGACTCATATATATTCCTATTTTTGGTAATTTAGTCGAATATCATTTTCGTTTATTTTAGTTCCTACAATTTAATTTTTAGTCAAAATTGCCCCATATTTATTTTTTTATGATTTTTGCAATTTAGTCCAATTTATTCTAGTCCATAAAATTTAATTTTTAGTCCAAATTAACCTCTATTCATTTTTTGTAATTTAGTCCAAAGTTAAAAAAACCGCCCATTTTTTAGAGATTCGGCCCGCCCAAATCCCAAGGAACCAATCGGTCCAATCCCATATTTCAATTTTAAAAGAAATTGAAACAACAATTAAGTTAACAAATGGAGGGAAAATCCCGCCCATTTTTAGGGTTATTTGCACTTTAGGTCATTACTAGTTTAGGAGCTTTACACTTAGGTCTTTTTTTATTCTTTAGTTTTAGTTTGATTCATTTTAGTCCCAATTTTAGTTTAGTTTCCTAATTTCTGTAGACCTTTACGTTTAGGTTCTTTTTTAATTAGACCATCCTTCATAAAATTATTTAATAATTAAACCTTTTTAAGGCCCAACTTATTTCGGTTGTACCCAACCCAAAACGACCAATGGCGATTCTATACGTTTGACGAGCTTTTGAAGGCCCAATTTATTTTAGCTTGGGAAAAAAAGATTTAGGGGTTAAGGTTTGAGGTTTAGGGGTAATTGTGTCAAGTTGAGTGTTTGGGTTATGGGGTTAGTTTAGGGGTTAGGAGATTATGCTTGCACTTTAATTATTAGTGATTGTAAGATTTAGGTGTTGAGGTTCGGGGTTATGGGATTAGGTGATGAGGTTCGGGGTTTAAAGGTAAATGTGTTAAGTTGAGTGTTTGGGGTTATGGAATTAGCTTACGGATTTAGGTGTTAAGGTTCAGGGTTTAAGGGTAAATGTGTTAAGTTGAGTGTTTGGGGTTATGGAATTAGCATACGGATTTAGGTGTTAAGGTTCAGGGTTTAAGGGTAAATGTGTCAAGTTGAGTGGTTGGTTGGGGTAATAAGATTAGTTTAGGGATTAACGGATTAGGCTTGTACTCTAATTATTAGTGATTGTAAGATTTAGGGGTTGAGGTTTGGGGTTTATGGGTATAATATATGTTTCAAGTTGAGTGTTTGGGGTTATAGGATTTTTTTAGGGATTAGAAGATTCTAGGATTAGGCTTGCACTTTAATTATTAGTCAATGTAAGATTTAGGGGTTCAAGTTTGGGGATTATGGGGTAAATGTGTCAAGTTGAGTGGTTGGTTGGGTTAATGAGATTAGTTTAGGGATTTGGTTTGCACTTTAATTATTAGTGATTGTAAGATTTAGGGCTTGAGGTTTAGGGTTTAGGATTTGAATTCACCACTATTTATTTTATAATTTTCTAATCTAGTCTAATGTTTTTAATATGATGATAGTTTTGTTCATTATAGTCCCTAAAACTTTATTTTTAGTCCAAATTGACCCTTATTCATTTTTTGTAATTTAGTCCAATGTTTTCAATTTTAATTTAATATTTGTGTTCATTATAGTCCCTAAAACTTTATTCCTATTCCAAATTGACCTCTATTCAATTTTTATAATTAGTCAAGTGTTTTTAATATGATGATATTTGTATTCATGTTAGTCCCTAAAATTTTATTTTTCACCAAAATTGACATTTATTATTTTCTATTTTTTGTAATTTACTCCAATATTTTATACATGAATCATTTGATGATATTTTTGTTCATTCTAGTGCCTAATATTTATTTTTAATGTGATTCGTGTTCGTGAAAGGGGTTAAATAATTCACTCGAAATGACCCAACCTAAAGTCTATCAACTATTTGTACCAAACTCAAACTTAATACAAAATTGAAACCCGAATTAACCCGACCTGAAATGAAACCAACTTGAAATTAGCCGACCTAAAATGAACCGGACCTGAAATTAAACCAACCTGAAATTAACACGACCTGAAGTCTACCCGAGCCCGAATTGGCCTGTCAATTAACTGATTCGGACCCGAACCGTTTTGACCTGAACTGAAATGAACCTAGCTGAAATGAACCCACCTAAAACTGACCCACACTTGACCTAAATCGAGTCAAAACATCAAATCGACCTAAAATGACATGTATTCGATTTAACCCGACCTGACAAGGCCCGATCTAAATCCTATCTAATTACCTATTTTTACATCCCTAGACTATCAAAGAGGCTACTATGGTAGAGGAGGGATACGACCTTATTGTAGGGATACGATTATGAGCCTTTGGTAGATACTGTATTTCTTGTCAAGTGTTAGAAGGGGCCAATGGTCCTAGAAGATGTGGCCAACATTAGTGTTTGATGGGTTTGGAAGCGGCTAAGCTTGCTGATCACTGATGAAGATTCAATTTTGATGGTGGTTTAGACAGTGGTTAATCTTTAGACGAAGATTAGGGTTGATTTAGGGTTAGGTTAGCTTAGGTTAAGTTTTGGGCTTAAATTTATTGTAAATTGGTCACGATTAGTAATTGGGTTATTTGTAGTGGGTTGGGTTATGAAGTGTTGGGTATTGAGTATGATGTTGTAAATGGAACAAGTGTTGGTCTAGTGAAAAATGGTTTTTACAATTGACAGTCTTTGCTCATCGTCGTGAAACGAGAATAGGGTAAAGACCCAAAGACAATATGTTTTAACCGAATAGACTGTATTTGATTTCTTATTGTGAATTTGTTTATATGTATGATTCCTCCATGCTTGATTTTTTGAGATTTCTGAATTATTCTTGGCTTCTCCTTGCTTGAGATTACACCACAAATGAATTAGATTTCCTCCATTTTTGAGTCTATAATTCTTTGGATGATACAGATTCAGCACATTCATGCTTGAGGATTTACCTTTTTGAATTTAATATCCTCCATTCTTGAGGCTATGATTCTTCTTCTAGATTCAGCTTCCTCCGCTATTGAAGGTTCACCATTTTGAATTTAATGTCCTCTATTCTTGAGGCTCTAACTCTTTTGTTGATTTGGATTCCCCATTCTTGAGGGTTCACCATTCTAAAATTGATGTCCTCCATTCTTGAGGCTCTAATTCTTCTTAGATTTGGCTTTCTTCATTCTTGAGGTTTCACCATTCTGAGAGTTAATGTCCTCCATTCTTGAGGCTCTAATTCTTCTTAGATTTGGCTTTCTTCATTCTTGAGGTTTCACCATTCTGAGAGTTAATGTCCTCCATTCTTGAGGCTCTAATTCTTCTTAGATTTTGCTTCCTCCATTCTTGGAGGTTTAACATTCTGAAGTTAATGTCCTCCATTCTTTAGGCTCTAATTCTTCTTAGATTTGGTTTCCTCCATTTTTGGAGGTTCAACATTCTGAAGTTAATGTCCTCCATTCTTGAGGCTCTGGTTCTTCTTATATTTAGCTTTATATTTAGCTTCCTCCATGTTTGAGGGAATATGACCTGCAAAGGTTAGGTGTTTATCATTATTGAGAATTTCACCATTCATCGTTTTCTTCTTCCTTTTTTCGTTTTCGTTTTCTTTATTTTTTTAAGATTTGATCTGATCCCACGTATATCATAAAGATGAGATCTACCAAGGTAACTTCAAATTAGACTTGATTTGCTCCTATGTTCAACGAGAAAACAAGACCTGGACGCATCAATTGTCCTTAAAGAAAGGATTGATCATCTTAAGAAAATATTGAGTTGTTTTAAGAGAAGTATCTTTAATAAAAGATCAAATTATATTAAGAAAACCATTTTTAAGAAAAGATCATATTTATTATAAGAAAAACTTATTTTAGGAAATAATCAAATTAAGAATTTTTTTGCTTTAAGAAAATCATCATTGAGAAATGATTGAATTAAGAATTCTTAAGACAACATCTATAAAAAAAAATTCTTTTTGAGTTTTGAGACAAACATCCTTAAGTAAGAAGGAATTGAGAAATTCTTTTTGGTTTTAAGAAGAATGTCTAAGAAGGGATAAATTGTTTAAAGAAAAATATCTTTACAAAACGGATTAAATTAAGATTTTTTATATAAAAACGCCATTTAAATGAGAGAATTTTAAAAAAATTAGTTTTAAGAAAAATATCCTTAAGAAAGAATGCAAATTAAGGATTTCTTTTTGTTTTAAGAAAAACATCCTTAAACAGTGATATAATTAAACAATTTATTTTAGTTTTAAGAAAAAAATTTAAGAAATGATGAAATTAAGAAATTCCCACTCCTCTTTTATTTTTGTTTGAGAAGAACATCCTCTGGTGGTCGGACGACCACAATGAGCTCCAAATCCTCTCTTCTTCAGTCGAAGAATTCAATTGTGTCCTCGGCTTGCGACAGTGGACGAAGGTTCGTGTTATTTGAGCTTTCTCGAAACTTTTTTCTTCTCACTCCAGCGAGTGGCGACGACGGCGACGATAGGACAACTACTGGTCGACTCATCTCGGTGAGACAAAACTGATGGTGGCAGTGGTGTCGGGCATGATAGTCCGACCGATGATGAAATGAGGCTTGAAAGCCCTATCTCTCTAAAAAATCTCCCAACCATCTCTCTACAATTATTTCTCCCTTTTAACTTTTTCTGAATTTTCTCTCCTCCACACACCAACCAGCCACTTTAATTCAAATACAACCTCTCCCTCTAAAAATGGATAAATTAAATAAATGAACATTTATCCTTCTTCTTGAGTCCACTTTGGGCCCTCAATTATATCTTTTATTCATTTAATTCTTTAATTTCCTTAAATCAAGCTTTCACTTTAATTCTTCTTAATTAATTCACCAACTTAAAAGATACGAACTTAGATCCAAAATCCAATTTATTGACACAGAAATTGGTCTGTTACAAACACGCTCAACCATGTCTTCATCAATTATAGGTTCATACATCGGGGTGAACATTTGCTTCGAGATCTCCGCACTTTAAATCCCTTAAAAAGTAATGCAAAAGAATATTTCGTTTCTTTATAAATGTTAGTGTATTTGTTTCCATTTCAATGTGCAGATGCCTATATAAATGAGCAAGATAGAAAACTTTTGTAATTCAAGCACAAAAAAATTAGGTGCTTGAGATATCAAGTGCAAGAATATTTTTTGAACCGACTTCTCAATGATCATCCCAAGTATAGCTTGTGTTTAGAGGACCTCGAATGTTGCAACGATGTCTGAAGATATGAAGTTCATTCCAGACCATTAGGCTTGTGAGAGGATCATTTGTCATGTGCCTAATTTCTTAACAGTTTGAGCGACCCTCTTTAACTTACAACTCACTCTTTCTTCCCTACTTCTTTTCTAATCTCGATCAAGCATTAGAAGTTTAAACATCTTGAAGAAAGGTTAATCCCATAAGGTGAAATGTAATATGAAAACAAAGTCTTCTACTCATATCCATGCAGGGATGTAAAAACAAGTAATCGGATGAGTTTCAGGTCGGGTCATGTCAGGTCAGGTAAAATCACATACAAGTCATTTCGGGTTGATTTGATGTTTCGACTCCACTCATGTTGGGTGCGGGTCAATTTCAGGTCGGGTCCAAATCAGTTAATTGACGAGTTAATTCGAGCTCAGGTGGACTACAGGTTGGGTTCATTTCAGGTCGGGTTTATTCGGATTTCAAATTCATATTAAGTTTGAGTTCGGTACAATAGTTTGGGTTGGGTCATTTCAAGTAAATTATTTAACACATTTCACGAATACAAATCACATTAAAAATAAAAATTAAGGACTAGAATGAACAAAAATACCATCATATTTAAAATATTGGACTAAATTACAAAAAATAGAAATAAATAATGGTCAATTTTGGCTAAAAATAAAATATTAGGGACTAGAGTGAATAAAAATATCAACATATTAAAATATTAGACCAAATTACAAAAATATAAAATAAATAGGGGTTAGTTTTGGTTAAAAATAATTTTAGGGACTAACATGAACAAAAATATCATCACATTAAAAATATTGGACTAAATTACAAAAAAATATGGGTCAATTTCGACTAAAAATTAAATTTTAGGTACTAGAATAAACAAAAATATTATTGCGCTACAGCAAAATAGGTCTTTAGCTGCATTTTTAGCCCTATAACAACATTTTAATCGTCACTAAAAACTCTCTCAGCGCTAAAGAAAACACCACAAAAGGCGCAACTGAAATCAACGTCGCAACAGTTCGCGGTATTTGTGTGGAAAAACCGCCGCAAAAGGTCAAGATTTATAACGACGTTTGATTATCAAAACGCCTACAAAAAGTTATGGGCTACAGCGGCGCGTGCGGACAATCGCCGCGAAAAACATGCTTTTATTGACGTTTATATTTGAAAACGACGCAAATACTTGTTCTTTAGCGGCGTTTATGTTTACAAACACCAGAAATAACTATTCTATAGTAGCATTTGTGTTTAAAAACGCTGTAAAAAACATGTTTTATTGGCGTTTGTATTTAAAAACCCGGCATACTTGTTCTTTAGTGGCGTTTGTAACCAATAACACCATGCTTCCAAAAAAAATCAAATAAAAAGTATATTATTATATAATAATTTAAAATGCATTCACGAATTTACACAATTTCAATCCATGTTCCTTTTTTCAAATAAACAATTAATCGTTGGAACGGTCAAAACTATACATTTAAATTAACTTTCAACATTACAAATCCATTTCCCCAAGCTCATACGACACAAACATCTATGCAAAGTTAACATGAAATAAAATTGGAATAGAAGAACCCATTCAAATCAGACATGGTGAATCTAATACATAAATCAGAAAGAAGTGAAGATTTTATTGCAGACCTAGGTTCTTGTAAAGAGTCTTGGTAAACTGGTTCTTTGCCACGAGAAGGTCAAGACTCCAATCTGTATAACAAACATCATCAACCCCTACAAAGACCACAACAGCTTCCTTTCAGTGAAGACAGATGGAAGATAAACCCATGTATTAACACATGAAGACTAATAACATTTAAAACTAATAATTTATGTAAAAACATGCAGAACTCCCATTCAATTAGATTTTAATGGTTTGGAGAATTCCAAAAGTACGTACAGTAAGCTTGGAGAGCAATGAGGACAAAGGAAAAATATAAGAATATTTTGACCACAAGATTTGGTTTGATAAGCAAAGTACTTACTAACCCTAACACACATCTTTTAATGATTTTTTATCAGTTCCAATTTACTAAATCCTGCTTTAACTTGAATACTAGAAAAACCAGACTAACCTATAGCTACCTTAAGTAACAGATTAAACTGCATAAACAAATTAAAAAAACCCAAAAGAGACGAGAACATATTACCGGCATTAACAGAGAAAGGGAACATACTGACTGGGTTACAAAGGAGAAGAGAGATAGAAATAGACTAATTCAAGTATAGCATTAACTAATTTCAAACAAAGATCTAGCTCAAACCATTAATTAGTCAACTGCTAATTGAAGTAAACAAAAGCTCCAGCTCAATCACATTAAGTATTAGAAAATCATTACTAGAGAATAGAAATTGGAAAAAGAATTGACTGAGGCAATCTTGAAAATTTAATAAAAGAACTCGGTTCTAATATATTTACGCACAGAATCGCAGAATTAAGTTCCAAACCTTAAACAACTATATACCTCACCACTTCAAGAAGATAATTGTTTTCAAGTTCTCTAGTTAAACACGAAAAGCAAAAACCCTAATAGAATTTGTTTATCAAAAACAAAGCAGGAATTTGAACAGTTATCAGAACAAGACCACAGAAAAGTACTAGATTATAAAAAGGTACCAGAACTCGCCAAATGGGTGAAAGTCCACAGAAATGCAATTGGATCTATGACCAGTCAGGGTCCAAACAACTAGAAAATTACCAGATTGCAACAAAAGAAAATCAATGCAACAAAGTTAAGACCCACATTTAACATACAACATGTATATTTTGGGGGGAATAAAAAGGTATAAGGAATTGGAACAACCATACTTTTTGCCTCCTCCAAATCCCAAAGCTTGATGGTACCACTTGCAGCACCTGCAGCTACCAGAACTTATGAAGAATCAAAGCTCACTGAATCTATTCCACTTGTGTGTCCTGATAAACTCTGAGAGATGATGCAAATCCAAAATCAATAGAAGAAAGAATTAATTGATCTCCACAAAGAATAGTTTAATCTTTTTTTGGATAATTGACAATTAGTTAATCCTATCGTTTGCTATATCCTACATTCTTTTCCCCCTTAGTAGCTAGTGAGCATATAATAAATTACACCAAACCAATGACAATAAAATGCTATATCCTACATTCTTTTCCCACTTAGCGGCTAGTGAGCATATAATACATTGCAGCAAACCAATGGCAATCAAATACTATTACAATTGCCAATTGATAAAAGAACTGCAAAAAAATATTTGAAACAAATTTAATAAGTTGCATCGAGCAAATGCTAAGAGAGAACTGACCAGTATGGCATTCGGTTTACCGATAGCCCAAAGATTAACCTCGTGATCTTCCCCTCCTGTCACAATAACCCTCAACGATTTTCTTTCAATCTTTAGGCAATTCACACTTGAAGAATGCACCACAAATTCCTCTGTTTATTACAGTTGTTAAGGATACCCCAAGTAAAAACAAAACCACTAACAATAAAAACAACAAATAATATATAGCAAAACGAACAACAGACATTTGTTTGAGGTGATGGGACAATTATTATGAAGAACATAGATCAAGTAAATCAATTCAGAAAAAAAGGATACGCAGCTTATAAGCGCGCTTGGTACTCATGGGAGAAACGAACTATAAGACAAATTTCCTAGCAATGTCTATAGTTACAAATCTTTCTTAATAAAAACCCCAATTCTTCTACTTAAAATGCAAAGTTGCAAACTCTATCAAATAAGATTCTGCAGATAACAAAAAAAAAAGATTTAAGAAAAATACTGAAAGGACTTGGGAGGAGTAGAACTTGGAAACCCCAATTCGTACGGTCATCTACTGCACCACAAAACTTCCAATTTAAAATAATACCACTTTAAGCACACCATAACAACAAGAACAACATCAACAAGAAGGAGCCAAACTAAGACGAACAGGGGAGAAGATAAAATGAAAGGAACAAGAGATAAATTCATTTGAATAAAAACCTAAACTGATGGCGGAGTAAATGAATAGAAAAATTAACTAACAACTGTGACTTACTAGAATCTTGAATTGCCAAGCTGGTTGAGTTAGGGTTCTGTTGAATCGAAGTAAAAAAACAAAGTCAGAGAAAGAGGGAAGATTTTTCCGATGTGTAATAAGGAGAGACCTTTCGATTCTTTTTGTCACTGAGAAACAAATGGTGCTTTTGAAAAAGGAACAAAAAGAAATGGAAGAAAGTATCGTATAGAGATAGAGCTATGATGGAGAGAGGGGAAAATATCGCCGGCGCTGAGGGCCGTCTGACCGGTCGAGATGAGAGACTAAGAGAGGCAATGGATGAAATTAGGGGTTGCGTTTTGCTGGGTTTGGCTATCAGGGTTGAGGACGTGTTTTAGTGAAATAATAAAATAAAAAATAATACTGAAACCAAAGATTGCGGCTTTTTACAGAAAACGTCACTATAAATTAGATCTATTGCGACGTATGTAAAATAAAACGCCACTACAGTACGAGTATTGTGGCGTTTTAAGAAAAATGCCGCTATATATTGTGTTTCTAGCGGCGTTTCCATACAAACGCCACCATATATTAATTTATAGCGGCATTTTTAAAACAAACGCCACTAGAAGTACATGAATATTGCGGTTCATTCCCATAAGCGCCACGAATTTTTCCATTTTGTGGCTTTTTTCTATAAATGCCGCGAGATGTAGAAAATTAGCGGCACTTACTTCAAAAACGTTGCTAAAATACTGCTAAAAACCTGTTTTGTTATAGTGTTGGACTAAATTACCAAAAATATAAATAAATATGGGGCAATTTTTACTAAAAATTAAATTATAGGACTAGAATAAACAAAAATATTATTCGAATAAATTACCAAAAATAAAAATATATATGGGTCAATTTCGGCTAAAAAGAAAGTTTATGGCTAGAATAAACAAAAATATCATCATATGGGTCAATTAATTTCTCACATTATAATATAATAAATTTATAATTTCTCAAATACTTTATTTTTCTATTAAAAATAATCACTTCCTCAATTACAAGTCAGGTAAATATCAAGCCATGTCAATATCAGTTCAGGTCAACAACATGTTAGGTTCAAAACAGTTCGGGTCAATTAATAAGTCAGGTTCAAATCAGGTTGAGTAAATCGGATCTCGGGTTATTTCAGTCGGGTTATATCGATTATTTTCTAGGTCAGTCTCGGGCTCGGGTTTTTATTAGTCGAGTACAGGTCGGGTTTGGTTACTACAGTATCAGGTCCAACTTGGGTTCAAGTCAACAATAGTCAGTTACAGATCAATTTTGGGTCTTTACTTTCTCAGGTCAAAACAAGTTTTTACTCGAGCAGGTTTAAGTCTGGTTTTCAAGTCAGGTTAGCTTTTTACATCCCTATATCCATGTATGACAAGTACATGCAAATATTTTTATTAGTTGTTGCACAAGATGACAATTGAAAAACTCTTATTGTATCCCCCTCGACCTGGCCTAGTCGCAAGACCGAACCGAGCGAGCTACATTAGGTTTGTCGAAGCAAACCATGAAGAAATAACTCAAATTTATGTCCATTTTTTATTTATATTATCTAGATGAAATATCATAACCTATGGTAAGTGATTAGGCGACGAGTGAAAACTCAACTCAATCGGGCGTCGAATCGACATCCAATTGCAATTTAGGGACCAAATTGCAATTCTAGAAAATTATAGGGACTTATACCATTTTGATTTTATCAATCTTTAATTAGTCAGGTTACATGCTTGCTCGCAAAATTTCAACTCAAAACAACAATCCCAACTCATACAATTGCATTTACAAATATCAGGGAACAAAATATAATGTTTCAAAACAATTCTAAGCTTTGCAGTAACATCCTTACTGAAGGTTTCGAAACATTTGGAAAAAGTTTCAAAACTGTTTTTCTAGTAACCAAAGTTGCCGTCAAGGTTTCGAAACCTTGGCCCTGGTTTATAAACCATCTTCAACGGGTTTCGAAATCTGTTCATAAGGTTCTGAAACTTACCTGCAGATTTGCAGAAATTACATACTCAAAACACTTTAGAAACACATTAAACATATCCACATTAGCCCTAAATGCCCTAAAATTCATCTCATTTAAGATTCACACCTCAAACATGCTTCCAAAGACATATGTAACAATTTGCATACTAATTCAAACTCGAGATCATCATCTAGAGGCATGCTTCCTAAAATCAATCAACTAAAAGTCTAAAAGCAAAAACCAAGCTTAAACCAAACTTCAAATGCCATTTACAAGTTCAAATAGGCAACACAAACTTGTGCCAAAACAGGGAGTTTCATAACACACTCTCCCAAACCAAATAGGTACCCTCTAATTGCCAATTATTACTATTGAACTAGTTTAAAACCATACTTAAGCGTAATAGCGTATCTTGGAATCTCTTCTTGCTTTCCTGCTTCCTCAATGAGTTATTTCTCTGCATTGTTAAGAAAATATAGTGTAAACAATAAGATTAGAGAGGGACCACAATTAAAATCAACAACAATGCATTTTAAACCATTTCTCAAACATTTCTCAAACCTTATGTGCAAAACTTCTCATGCTTGAAATATCTTTTCAAAGCAGTTACAAAATCATTCTTTCAACATGTATCATGAATCTCATGCATTAACCATAATGCAAATCTCATTTAAAACTTCTCAAGCATGCTTATCCCTAGCATATCTTAAACACAATCTCATGTATAAATCACATTATACAAATTATTTTAAAAACCATGATACATGTTCATCTCATATATTGGCATAACAAGTGACCCGGATAGCACTACCCCCACCCTTGGATAGTGCTCTATCCATTCAAGTTCGGATATACGGATTCCTTGATGGCACTACCCCCATCAAGTCTCATGGTGAAACTACCCTCACCACAATCTCACTTCGGCCGGGATGGGACTACCCCTATTACTTGTATATGATAGCACTACTCCTATCACTTCACAATAGCACTATCCCTATTGTGTAACCCGAAGAATTTGTCTCACGTACGAATTTTATATTTAGAGTGCACTTTAATCCTATTGGTCAACCAATTATACCCGAAAACAATTAAATCTTAGCCACATGCCAATATACACTTTAAAACCATGTTACCCTACTATTTTCCAATGCATAGACATAAACCATTTTCTTTATCCCATTTCAAGAAATCTGAATGCATAGCATTTTCTAAACATGACATAATCTCTTTAAAAGCCATAAATCAATCTCAAGGGATCACATGAATCATCTCTCAATTCATAAAAGCATGCATAACAGTAGGTAACAAATCTCTTTCTAAAACATGAGCATGATTATACAAAATAATGGAAAAACTGAGAACCGAGAGAGAATTCTTTCATACTTACTTTCGAGCTTAGATTAGCATTTCAAGCTTAATCTAAACCCACAAACCTTGCTTTCAAACCTTTGAAAAGCTTTAAAACCAGTTCCACTCACCGACAATGCTCCGCTCAACTTGCCGAAGCGATCTCAAGCATCCAATGCTATCGAAATCATCTTCTAATGATGCCAGATCTACCTCCCCTGTTTTATCCACAATATAACAGAGGATTAATGCACTTTTATGCATCTAAAATCCCAGCAAGGAATTCCTCAACATTGCCTTGCTAAAAGCTATCGATCGCCTATCCGAAACAACCGAAAACAACATCGATTGACCTCCAAACTTAACACAACCAAAACCTAACACTTACAATCATCAATTAACATCCAAAAACAACCCAACATCATCCTTATGCCTCCAGCATCCATTAAACACCCATAACACCTCAAAAACTCATCACTAGCAACCTAGAAAATTAGAGATTCACCCAGTTTCTGGATTCCAATGTTAAAACTAACTTATTAACATTACAAAAACCCAACAAAATCATGTTATAATCTGATCAAGAACCCAACAAAATAGATCCAATTTGAAAATCACATAAATCCATCAGTTAAACCTTGAGTTAATTATATTCTTCAATTAAATTATAAAACCTCATTAGGAAACATATTTAAAGAGCCAAGAACTTGAGAATTTCAATAAAGAACCTTGATTAGAGGAGAAGAACAAAAATTACCTCTAATCCCTTTTTTTTCCCTTAATTGGCAAGATCAGATTGAAATCTTCAAGAAAACAAATAAAGCTTGTTGTAGAAATCCATAGAAACCATTTAGAAATCAAAGTTGGATGAAAAAGGATTAATTCTCTGGAGATTTTAGAAAAGAAAAAGGTAGTTTGGCTGATAAGAAAGCAGAGAGAAAAGTTGAGAGTAAAAAGAAGTTACGTAAGAAAATGTTTTAACCAAATAAACTCTTTCATTAAAATCCCTTTCATCCTTAACTATTAATTAACTAAAACATTTATTAAAATGGCCTAATTAAGGGAAATATCTGATTAAAATGATAAAAGCTCCCTAAAGAGTCAAAGTTTTGACTCTTTACAAAACAATCACCAAAAACAGTTTTTCACTTTTAATTTTAGTCACTAACCCAAAATATCACATTTCCAAACCTCAATTTCCAAAATTAATTTCACCAATAATACATATATATTTAATAATGATTTTTAACCATTTTCCCATTTTTTATCTCACATAAAAATATTCAAACCTAAATCTAACTCAAATCTCTAACCCTGTCCCCTGAACCGTCTAATTAGCCTACAAACCGCTAAGCCTAAAACCGGGGTGTTACAACTCTCCCCCACTTAGGAAATTTCATCCTTGAAATTTTACCCAAAGGAAACAAGTGCATAAACTACCTCATCATGTTCGGCTTACTCTTTCACGTGGCCACCACTACTCTATGGTGTCGCCACAACACCTTCACAAGCTCGAAATTTCTAGCAATCCAAAAACGCTTCCAAGCGATCACAAATGAGCTTCACCTTCTCATTCATATCCTTTAGCACATTCGGCAAGGAAACATACTTTTCTCCTACCTTATCCCAACAAAAAACCGTACGGTACCTCCTACCATACAAAGCTTCATACGATGCCATTAGTATACCGGCCTAATAACGGTTATTATAGGCAAACTCCATTAAGTCCAACTATCTCTCCTAGATTCCTTGGAACTCAGTGATACAACATCTTAACATCTCCTCTAAGACCTGGATCACATGTTCAGACTGACCATCCGTTCGAGGATGACATGAAGTACTGAAACTCAACCTTGTACCCAAAACTCGATGTAAACATCCCCAAAACCATACCGTAAACTGCGGATCTCTATCCAAAATTATAGACTTAGGCACACCGTGCAAATGACCAACAAGATCATGCGCCTCAACTCACCATCATTAGGCACCACTACCCGATCTTTAAAACACAACATATTGTCATCATTAAAATGAAAATCTATCAGATTCCTCTCCTGATATCTTTAACATGTAGTACCAACGCATCATCATAAGGTTGCTTCTCTTTAATTAACTATTACAAAGACAGCTTTACTTGCAACTCGGCTAATAAACCACCACCACGTGTCACACTCAACCGAGCGAACATCGCTCTCAACTCCACTACAACCTTCCTACTCAAAGCATCATCTACAACATTAGCCTTTCCCGGATGATACTCAATCGTCAAATCATAATCCTTAAACAACTGCAACCATCTAAGCTGCCAGAGATTCAAATCCTTTTGAGTCATCAAATATTTCAAACTCTTATGATTCGTTTACACAACATACTTCTTACCAAAAGGATAGTGTCTCCAAAACCTTTAAGCAAACGTAAATGCGGCAAACTTAACATCATACGTAGGACCATTGCACTCATGCTCCCTCAACTGTCTAAATGCACAAGCCACAACTTCGCTAGAAATGCAACAATCTTAGAGGATTCTTCAACAAACCTCGATATTAGACAACTAAATCTAGAAAACCCACAAACTTTTAACTTCAACCTTGGTTGCTTCAAACTATCACAACCAAACTTCCGAGAACCAATCGTTAACACCCTCTTTAACCCTTAAGAATTCCAAAGAACCACAATACTAAAGCTACTCACAGAAGCTACCTTGCTTACACCATCACTCCGTCGGCTTTCGAACAGTCATCCATAAGTGTGAACATATGCATACATAATAACTTATATGCTCTCATAGATGTCTATGTATATGTATGCAAAACCTCTAATTTCTTGCCCAAATGTATGCATGTAATGGCATATATATATAAGTATTTTTGCACTGTGCATGTTAAACTATTTACACTTACTAATATCGTTCTCATGACCAAAATTTCTTCCAACAAATCAAAAACTCGCACTTCCCAAATAAAGAGCAAACATTCACTCCTCCACAAAAACGTACTAAACCATTCATACTCGCCAATCAAAATCCTTCCCGTTACCTTTGTACACGAAAATTTCACCTATAAACGCAACAACAAACTGATCTAAAAACTCATGGAAAACCTGATTCATCATGCCCATGAAAGCTGTAGGCACATTCGTTAACCCAAACGGCATCACCAAGAACTTATACTGCCCGTAACGGATGCAAAAAATTGTCTTCAATTCATCTTTATCTTTCACCCTCAATTGATAGTATCCTAATCTCAAATCAATCTTGGAAAACACTAAAGCACCCTGAAACTGATCAAATAGATCATCAATCCTTGGAAAAGGATACTTGTTCTTAATCTTCAACTTGTTCAGTTGCCAACAATCAATGCACATCTACATTTTACCATCCTTCTTTTTCACAAACAACACTGGCGCACCCCAAGGCAAAACACTAGGCCTTATAAACCCTTGATCTAGAAACTCCTGAAGTTGCGTCTTTAACTCTTTCAACTCTTTCGGTGCCATTCGATGGGGAGCAATAGACACTAGAGCTGTATTTTCATACAACTCAATGCCAAACTCAACCTCTCTATTCGGTGGCAAACCAGGAAATTCCTCTAGAAACACCTCCAAAAAATCACAAACTATGCAGATATCCTAGGGATGTGCCTCCCTCATATTCGGGTTTATATCATAAGACAAGTATGCTTGACACCCTAACTCCAACCACTTCCACGCTTCCAAAGCCGAAACAATATTGGACAAGAACTTAACATTGTCACCTACTATTACTACCTCGTAATCATTAGCAAGTTTTAAGGTGACTTGCTTGGATTCAAAACCAACCACAGTTCTATGCTCAACCAACCAATTCATACCCAAGATCACGTCAAACCACAAAATGGCAACTCCATCATATTGACAACAACCACATGATCTTGAACTATCAAAAGACATCTCCTATAAACCTTCCAACAACAACCGTCTATCCAAAGGAACTTGTTACTTACATACCCATATCTGACAACTCTACACAGTCTAACATCTACGGTATGAAAAACATTCTATTGACCATTCTCTCTACGTTGGAAATTACCTCAACTGCGCTCACAACCTCTTTATGACACAACTACATGCGCAAAAGCCTATCTAACTCTAGCCAACTGCGGACAATCACACTTCAAGCGATCCCATGCGAATTTCAGAAGCTCCCTAACATTTTCCCACATGTCGCCTCATCTCATATCCTGGCCTTCTTATATTAATCTCTACAAACATCTGCCTCAACACCCTTTGCTCAATGCTAAGACTCTCCAAACCGAAAGGACAACCCCAAACTATATTCTATGTTCTTAACTCGGGTAGCCAAAACATCAACATCTGTGTAACCTGAAGCCAACGTGTAATCAAAGAGAAATTCCTACCTTCAAAACTATTTCACTATCATCCAAGGTGACAACCATCTTTAATATCCAGATAGTGTACTCGCGTCACTTGTAAACTCACGAACGAGGACAACGTCGCTCAAGTTCAGAGACCACCTTCTAACAACTCTTGATCGAGGACCAAATCAATCTAAGATCAATTACCATTCTTACTGGCATACTTTTCCCTGACAATACTAGTCTTCCAAGCACTCATTTTGGTTCCATTTTCAAAAACAATTTAAAATATATAGCATGAAAATACATCAATAAAATAATTAGGCCAACGTGAAGCAAGAATCCAATATGCTCAAGTTTTAAAAAAATCTCTTTTTACTAATAGTAATAAGGAAGTGGGTACCCCAATATCTACCCCACATCTCACTTAGCAATCAAAGAATCATGCTATCAAACACCGTGCATAGCATATAAACAACCAACCATCATAATATGTGATAAAGAAACCAACGTGCATAGGAAAACAACAGAATATGAATCAAATCATCATTACAACAAATTACCAACATCCTAAACTTTCGTAACCTGGCTCTGATACCACCAAATGTAACCCCCTCGACCCATCCTAGTCGCAAGACCGAACCGAGCGAGCTAAATTAGGTTTGCCAAAGCAAACTATGAAGAAATAACTTAAATTTATGTCCATTTTTCCTTTATCTTATCTAGATGCAATATCATAACCTATGGTTAGTGATTAGACAGTGAGTGAAAACTCAACTTAATCGGGCGTCGAATCGACATCCAATTCCACTCAATTACAATTTAGGGACCAAAATGCAATTTTGGAAAATTATAGGGACTTATACCATTTTGAGTTTACCAATCTTTAATTAGTCAGGTTACATGCTTCCTTGCCAAATTTCAACTCAAAACAACAATTCAAACTCATACAATTGCTTTTACAAATATCATGGATCAAAATATAATGTTTCAAAACATTTCTAAGCTTTGCAGTAACATCCTTACTGAAGGTTTCGAAACATTTGGAAAAAGTTTCAAAACTGTTTTTCTAGTAACCAAAGTTGCCCTCAAGGTTTCGAAACCTTGGCCCTGGTTTATAAACCATCTTCAACGGGTTTCGAAATTTGTTCATAATGTTCCGAAACTTACCTGCAGATTTGCAGAAATTGCATACTTGAAACACTTTAGAACCACATTAAACATATCCACATTAGCCCTAAATACTCTAATATTCATCTCATTTAAGATTCACACCTGAAACATGCTTCCAAATACATACGTAACAATTCCATACCAATTCAAACTTGATATCATCATCTAGAGGCATGCTTCATAAAATCAATCAACTAAAAGTCTAAAAGCATAAACAAAGCTTAAACCAAACTTCAAAGGCCATTTACAAGTTCAAATAGGCAACACAAACTTGTGCCAAAACAAGGAGTTCCATAAAACACTCTCCCAAATCAAATAGGTACCCTCCCATTGCCAATTATTACTATTGAACTATTTTAAAATCATACTTGAGCATAATAGCGTATCTTGGAATCTCCTTTTGCTTTCCTAGTGCCTCAACGAGTTATTTCTCTACATTGTTAAGAAAAGAGAGCGTAAGCAATAAGCTTTGTGAGGGACGCTCAATTAAAAATCAACAACAATGCATTTTAAACCATTTCTCAAATATTTCTCAATCATCATGCTTGAAATCTCTTTTCAAAGCAGTTACAAAATCATTCTTTCAACATGTATCATGAATCTCATGAATTAACCATAATTCAAATCTCATTTAAAACATCTCAAGCATGCTTATCCCTATCATATCTTAAACACAATTTCATGTATAAATCACATTATACAATTTATTTTAAAAACCATGATACATGTTCATCTCATATATTGGCATAACAAGTGACCCGGATGGCACTACCCCCACCCTTGGATAGTATTACCCCTATCCATTCAAGTTTGGATATACGGATTCCTTGATGGCACTACCCCCAACAAGTCTCATGGTGAAATTACCCTCACCACAATCTCACTTCGGCCGCGATGGGACTACCCCTATTGCTTGTATGTGATAGCACTACCCTTATTGTGTAACCCGAAGAATTTGTCTCACGTACAAATTTTATATTTCGAGTGCACTTTAATCCTATTTGTCGACCAATTATATCCGACAACAATTAAATCTCAGCAACATGCCAATATACACTATAAAACCATGTCACCTTACTATTTTCCAATGCATAGACATAAACCATTTTCTTCATCACATTTTAAGAAATCTCAATGCATAGAATTTTCTCAACATGACATAATCTCTTTAAAAGCCATAAATCAATCTCATGGGATCACATGAATAATCTCTCAATTCATAAAAACATGCATAACAATAGGTAACAAATCCCTTTCTAAAACATGAGCATGATTATACAAAACAATGAGAGAACCGAGAACAAATTCTTCCATACTTACTTTCGAGCTTAGTTGGCATTTCAAGATTAGTCTAAACCCCCAAACCTTGTTTTCAAACCTTTGGAAAGCTTTAAAACTAGTTCCACTCAACGACAATGCTTCGCTCAACTTGCCAAAGCGATCTCAAGCATCCAATGCTATCGAATCATCTTCTAACGATGTCGGATCCACATCCCTTGTTTTATCCACAATATAATAGAGGATTAATGCACTTTTATGCATCTAAAATCCCAACAAGCAATTCCTCAACATTGCCTTGCTAAAAGAAATCAATCGCCTATCCAAAACAACCGAAAAAGCATCGATTGACCTCTAAACTTAACACAGCCAAAACCTAACACTTCCAATCATCAATTAACATCCGAAAACAACCCAACATCATCCTTATACCTTCAGCATCCATTAAACACCCATAACACCTCAAAAACTCATCATAGCAACCTAGAAAATTAGAGATTCACCTGGTTTCAGGATTCCAATATTAAAACCAACTTATTAATATTACAAAACATTAAAATCATGTTATAATCTGATCAAGAACCCAGAAAATAGATCCAATTTGAAAATCACATAAATCCATCAATTAAACATTGAGTTAATCATAGTCTTCAATTAAATTATAAAACCTCATTAGGAAACATATTTAAAGAGTCAAGAACTTGGGAATTTCAATAAAGAACCTTGATTATAGGAGAAGAACAAAAATTACCTCTAATCCCTTGCTTTTCCTTTAATTGGCAAGATCGGATTGAAATCTTCAAGAAAACCAATAAAGCTTGTTGTAGAAATCTATAGAAATTATTTAGATTGGATGGAAATGATTAATTCTCTGGAGATTTTAGAAAAGAAAAATGTAGTTTGGCTTATAAGAAAGTAGAGAGAAAAGTTGAGAGTCAAAAGAAATTACATAAAAAAATGTTTTAACCAAATAAACTCTTTTATTAAAATCCCTTTCATCCTTAACTATTAATTAACTAAAAAATTTATTGAAATAGCCTAATTAAGGGAAATAGATGATTAAAATGATAAAAGCTCCCTAGAGATTCAAAGTTTTGACTCTTTACAAAATAGTCACCAAAACAGTTTTTCACTTTTAATTTTAGTCACTAACCCAAAATGTCACATTTCTAAACCTCACTTTCCAAAATTAATTTCACCAATAATATATATATATATTTAATAATGATTTTCAACCATTTTCCATATTTTTATCTCACATAAAAATATTCAATCCCGAATCTGACTCGAATTTCTAACCCGATCCCCTAAACCGTATAATTAGCCCACAAACCGCTAAGCCCAAAACTGGAGCATTACACTTATGATTGCCTATTTCATAGTTGAGAATGAGGATGTTGCATCCTATGAATTTTCCTCTCCAACTTGCATACACATTATAAAACACAACATATATGAGATATTTGATCAAGGATCTAGGCTTAAAGCAACGATAGATTGCTTGGTTCAAACTTGAAATCCTCCATTTTTCTATCACAAATACTGTGCCCGACATATCACAATAAATTACCATGGAATGTATAAAAAGGAGAAGCAACACCAGGTTGTGCTATGAACATGCATGTATTTTATTATTTTCAATTTGAATTACCACAATATCATTTGTTTCTCTAAAATCAATTTATCTTCAATTACTATTGTATGAACTTGTACTTTCTTGATTTGAAGATATGCTAGAAGAGCTGAAAGAGAAAAACAAGACATGTTATGATTATATAGTTGGTATTTCTAGAGAGATGTTGACTCAAGCATATGATGAAGGTCATCGATATGGACATATGACACCAATTTAGTTGAAGCAATCAGTTCATATTTAAAGAGTACGCATCATTTGCCCATAAATGCTCTCATCGTATAAGCATACTATCAATTGTCTAAGATTTCGGAGGAAAAGTGTTGAATGGATGGCTAATGAGGTTATTTTTTCATCTGAAACTTCATGAAGTCCTACAAGCAAAAGATACAAAATCTAATTCTGTTAGAATCTCATAACCCTAGATAAGATTATTTAGATAATTCCTTTGTCATTTTGCTTGTATTAATATTCAACCTTTTCAGAGTACATGCTACAATTATATCATATTTATAATGACATAAATTGTTCAAAACCGGCATCTCACTAAATAATACCCTAATTCAATAAACTCTTCTTTGTTGTGGGGCAATGAGGAATGGATTCTAGAATCATGTAATTCATTTCCCAAGCAAGATTTTTCGATAGCCAAATATGAGTATTTAACTCTCATTACTGGATGGAATACAACTTTTTGATAGTGAAAACTGAAAACACATTGTCTATTATTGTTTTTATTGTCAAAAGGTACTTATCAGCAACAAATGTTGAAGTAACCCATTTTATATGGGCCTTAAAACCCATTCCATATATATTACAAGCCCAATAATAAACCATCCCATTAACCTATTATATTATAAACCAAATACATCCATTAAACCTAATCAAATACCATTACAATAAATAGCCCAGTATCCAATTTTAAAACCGGGCCCAATTACAACCCAACCCATTACCAAAAACCCTAATCAAAACCTAAACTAATCTAACCCTAACTCTAAGCCTCCAGCCACCACCTTCTACATCAGCCGCCGCCACCATCGTCAAGCCATCGTCGCCCGTTCAAGCTGTGCCACTCATATAAAGCCACTGCCGACACCCATAAAAAACTCTAAAAATTTCCTATTTCCAGATAATTACCCTAAGTTAAATCCGCCGCCCTAACTCGACCCTAAATCCCCACATCCTTATCTGGACTGTCTCCACCGCCTAAACTCAGCCACCATAAGCTTCCACATGCCATTACTTTCCACCTCACCCCAGATTTGAAGCCCTATAAAAAGGAGTAAATCGGCAAAAAGAAGGAGATTAGAGAGAGACCATTTAGAAACAGGAAAACTGAATCAAAAGAAGAAAATTCAGAAACAACCAAAAACAGTCTGAAAAAGGTAAATATATATATATATATATATATATAAAGAAAACCTTTCAGTTTACTCAGATCTAAGAAAATAGGAGAAGACTTAGGAAAAATAGACCTCAGATCCGCGTTCTAGACCCGAAACTGAGCCTAGATACCTGTTTGCATGCATCCTGGCCACCGCTCGCGGCGGTTCTCTTTCGCCGGCGAGCAGCGGTGCACGGCGGTTGACCGGGCGGCTTTGGGTTTCGGCCGAGAGTGAGAGCTGAGAGTTGAGAGAGTTTATGCAAATTTTTTTGAGTTATAAGATGAAATGGATTTTTTGGCTCAAACATGGTATTTATATGATTTGTAAAACGGCGTCGTTTTGGCAAATGGTGTACCTACACTCAGACCCGACTCGGAGGGAGGATCCACGCGTTTTTGCTTAATGGGATAATTGTGCTTTTGGTCATTCGACTTCTGTATCCTTGCAATATGGCCTTTCGGTTCTTACTTTATTTCATTTCAGTCACCTTTTTAATTTCTACTATTTATTATTATTATTATTATTATCATTATCATTATTATTATTATTATTATGTTATTGTTATTATATTACTATATATATGTATTATCATATTATTATTTACCATTGCTATGATTATATATTGTTTATATGATATATTCTACTAATTATTATTATTATTGCTATCAATATTGTTATTTACTTATTATTAAAAAAAATATATATACTAATCAAATTTTGAATGACCTTTTTATTAGGGATTATCATGAAAAACGTACCCCGAATGTAGGGGTGCCGCTTTCCGTTAGTCTGTATTACGAAACATTATTTTTTTAATTATAGGTATAAATTATAAATTTCCAAGTAATTTTCCTTTATTCAAGAATCTAACGGAAACTATGCCTCGGGAATTGGGGTGTAAATTTTCTTTATAAAAAGAAATGTTCTTCTAAATGTTTTAAGGGATCATAATTTTTAAATTAAATCCGAATTCATAATTTCCATCACTAAAACAATTTTTAATCGACTAGGTACCAATTTTGGGCGTTGTGGGGTGCTCACCCTTCCTCACATCTAACCGACTCCTGAACCTACTTTCTGGTTTTGCAGACCAAAACTCGTTGTTTTAATAAAAAATGACAAAAACAAGTTTTATTAAAATAACCGGGTTTTCAGGTGATCCAATCTAACCTAAAATAAATTAAAAAAAAATATTGGTGACGACTCCGCTGGGGACCTTTTTTTATAGTCAAGCCACTAGTCGATTACCTTTTGTTTTAATAAGTATAAAATATAAATTCGGTTTAATTTAATTTTGTGATCCCTGCCATTTTTCTGAAATTGTTTTACAAAAATTTTCACAAAATATGTCTTCTAAGTTTTCATATCATGAGCTCTGAACCCGAGCTTCGTCCCTTTTTAAGTGGGAGCAAGAAGCTACTCCTTCGTGAGGTACCCCCTTCGTGTAGGATGGTGAATCGCTTATGGGATATACGTCCCTTTGTCTTCATGAGATTTTCGTCTCCGTGCATACGTATGGAAATGTATCCCCTGAATTGTGCTTACCACCCTTAGCAGGATAGTGAGTACCATTTGGGCACCTTTGTTAGAAACTAACCACATGTCATGAACTATAGAAACCCACCATGTCTAGCGCCATGCCGAACCTCTGCCCATTTAGAAAGTCACCCGATAAGTGCATAATAGAGAGAGATAGGGGTTTAATTCCTTTTAATTATGTTCTTTAATTTCAGTTTTGTTCATTTATTTATTTCTTTTTCGCAGTACAGTATGCTAGATTCCATGCCTATATTTATGCAAGACAAGCATGCATGTAGATATCATGATGGGGTAGGATTTTGTTTTTCTAAAAGCATGTGGGGTAGAAAAGCATGTCTAGGATTATTTTAATTCGGCTTTTATCTATTATTTCGATATTATTTATTTATTTTGAGACTAACATGTTTCCTTTGTCTTTGTTTCCTTGTTCTTTCATAACATTTTTTATTCTTTTTAATCAAAAGGTGTTGAGGCAAGTTCAGCCATTATAAAAGATCAGCTATGGAGAACTGATTTTTTGATAAGGTGGAAGGAAACCTAGGCGTGCGGAGGTGGTCAGAAGAAACTAAGCACCGGAAATGGGACAGACTGTTAGAAAATGAAAAGTTAGAGTTTGGGGATTCCACTAGCATTAGATCAACTCAGAACCAACTACAAGAGTTAAAAGAAATCTGGAACCAGTGGGACGAAGA
The DNA here is from genome assembly GCA_019671005.1 of Hibiscus mutabilis. Lineage (NCBI taxonomy): Eukaryota > Viridiplantae > Streptophyta > Magnoliopsida > Malvales > Malvaceae > Hibiscus > Hibiscus mutabilis. Next base: position 31,166,361 of record CM033715.1, read on the forward strand.
AAATAAGCAGTTGTTCTACGCCAATTACGGTGATTTGCTTATCTGCTAGATGTCAGTTCTGGAATCCTACCTACAGTTGTTTTACTCTAGGAGATGTTGATATGTACCAACCATTGAAGAATACATTGCCTTGATTCGTTGCCCAAAAATCCAGGTTAATAAAGCCTATCTCAAGTCTCATGATTCTCTAGCATTTCAGAAAAAGCTGCTAAAGTTGACTGGCATGGACAAACAGTGGGCTAAAGCCAGGATTAAGGTAAAAGAGGAAACTAGGTGCATCGCCTGGAGATTCATACGGGACCTGATCCAAGTCGAGTCCAAGCGAGAAGAATATGTCAAAATGTTTGCCCTGACCATTTACGGTTTGGTTATCTTTCCCAAACCGTTGGGATACATCAATGATGTTGTTATAAAACTATTCGATCACCTTGATAAAGGAGTTACCCCCGTTCCAGCCATCTTAGCCGAAACTTTCAGATCTCTCAGTGCTTGTAAAAGAAGCGGTGAGGGGAGGTTCATCAGCTGTGCTCACCTTTTGCTGGTCTGGTTTCATAGCCACTTTTGGAAGCCAGAGAAAACCTCTTATCAGGCATGCTTCGAAAGTTACTCACCACTCAAGGATCTCGTGTCCACACTAAGGCATGGGAACATCTCTTATGAAAACTGGAAGGCCCTTTTTTGAAACCTCTAAGAAAAAGATATAGTCTAGAAAGCACGCTGGTTCTTCCCTGACAGTATCATATACAAGTGTGGAGACTATGACTGGGTCCCTCTACTTGGGATATGGGGTGCAACTAGATATGCTCCGTTACTAGTATCTAGACAATACAGATCAAGACAGTTCATCCCGACGACAAGGGGGCTTGCTACTTGTGAATTTCCATACAAAGGTAGAGACTACAAGAAAAATATTTCCATGATCACTAAGGCATGGAAGCATCCTTGTAGGATGGAGTCGTTCGATGAAAAACCTAGAGTTGCGTCAGAGTATCGACAGTGGAAAAGCATGAGAATCAATGACGATGTCCCTTTACCAGATCCAGAAAATAATGTACCAGTAAAGGAACATTTGCAAGTGGATCCCTCGAAGATGAAAATCGTGAAGCATGATTTTGAGAAAAGGTACTTCGTGATGGAAAGTCAGATATTGAGGTTAGAAAATGAAAGGAACCAGTTGAAGTTTGGCATGCAGTCTCAGGAACAAGAGATCGAAAGGCTGAGAAAAAGGAAAAAGCAAAACTGAGGAAGACTTGAGCGATTTACGGAGTGATTACAAGAAACTCCGTGCATCGGCAAGATATGCCAGTCTCAGAAAAACATCCACCAAATGGAAGCTTGAAATCCGAGAGGAAAATGAGAGAGCTGACCTTTGGGAAAGGAAGTTTAAAGATGTTTATACACAACAAACAACCATGGAAGAAGAAATGTCTAGAAATAGAGCTGAGAATGTAAGTTTGAAAGGCCGAATCGTTGAACTAGAAAACTCTCTACAAAAACACCGTAACCGAAACTCTGTAGCCAAATTAAAAGTAAGTAAAGAGAAGAATGAGACTCTGCAAAAGCAAGTTGAAGAATTAGAAATAGCTCTGCAGACTTATCAAAGGAAAATTAAAATTTTTGAAGAAATCCAAAAGTGGAATGGCAGACACAATTAGAGCAATCTCGAGACCAAGTCCGAGATAGAGGCCGCGTTATGGCTGAAGCTCTCGTCCAAGTATTAGAAGTGGCAGAACACATGTAGACTCTAGCCATTCAAGCTGACATCTTGAGCCTGCAAACTGATTCAGAATCAAACAAGAGCAAAAAGCTAGCATGGCTCTTTAAGAAGATTAAGATCCTGGGTGTTAAGGCTAAGCAGTATATGTGAAGTAGGCTCACCTTATGTAAAGAAACTTGTTCTTATGCGAGTTTCCTTTTGAAAGTTGTACTAAAATCAACACATTTTTGTGTAAAATATGTTATGGTACTAATATAATATGTGTTTTGCATGTACATTGCAATGTCTCATTTTCATTCGCATCATACTACATCATATTGTATCATTTTTACTAAGATTTTAATTCTTAAGGAATTATTATCGTAATAAATTTTGGGGCATACAAAACCACAGATTCGACACCCTTACTTCACCAGAAGCAAAGCTAAATACGTGGAAGAAATATTGGCAAAAGTTGAACAAGCATACGTGGACTTCAGGAAGGATATTGAAAGCAAGTTAGAAAGAACGCAACAGGAAACTCGTGATCATATTTTGCAATCGCAAGAAGATCTATTTGCTAGGATAGCCGCAATGCTAACCGGGAAAGGTTTTGAAAAGAAGAAAGAGGTTTTTATAGATCCCAGTGCACTGATAGAAGACCCGGGGCATCCTCTTAGTAAAGTCCATCTATCAATAGAGACTCTAATGGCAAAGCAGTCAGTCGCTCAGGCCGAGTCTTCCTTGCAAGGGGGAATGACAATTCACGATGACCCTGGAGAGTATGTTGTTCCAGATTTCAATGAAATCGAAAAACTAAAAGTCGAACTACCCAAACAGCTTGAGGATCGATGCAAATAATTGGAAGAAAAGTTCAAGGCTATAGAAAGCGTAGATCAGTTTCCAAGGATGGATGCAAGAGAGTTAAGCCTGGTTCCCGATTTGGTGCTTCCCTCGAAATTCAAGATGCCTAATTTTGAAAAACATAATGAGACCACTTGTCCTGAAGCTCACCTCACAATGTTCATCAGAAGGATGATGGGATTCATTGACAACGACCCCCTCTTAATTCACTACTTTCAAGATAGCCTAACGGGGACTGCTGCAAAACGGTACAACTAATTAAGTCGTGTCAAAATCAACTCTTAGAAGGACTTGGCTCAGGCATTTGTAAGATAATACAGCCATGTTATTGACATAACACCTGACCGGGTGACACTACAAAACATGGAGAAGAGACCTGATGAAAGTTTCAGACAATATGCACAACGATGGAGGGATGTTACAGCCCAAGTACAATCACCACTGTTGGAGAAAGAAACGGTGATGCTTTTCATTGAAACGTTGAAGAAACCCTTCCTCGACAATATAATAGGGTTGCCACAAAAGACTTCTCCGACTTAATAATGAATGGAGAAATGATTGAAAACATAATCTGAAGTGGAAATTGAAGATGAAAACACAAAAAAGTCAAACTATGGGAGAAAAGAGGGCGAGGCAAGCAATACAAGTGTCTATAATGTCAGCTATACAAAGCAGCTGACAGTGGGACAACCCAAAGCTGCAACCTCGAATACCCAAAATTCCTCGAAACAAGGATCAAATCAAAAGGCAAAAGTAGAAGACATGGAATTTACTTCTATCCTGATATCTTATGGTGAGTTATACAAGAACTTGTACAATGTACACGTGGTATCTCCATTCTATACAAACCCGATACAACCTCCTTATCCGAAATGGTATGACGCCAATGCTCAATGTGACTATCACGCCGGAGTTGTATGACACTCCATCAAGAACTGTATTACTTTTAAAAAACTTATTGAAAAGTTTATAAAGATGAGGGTCGTAAGGTTCGATGACTCCTCAGGATCTAGTATGGTTTGGAATCTATTGCCTAATCACACTGAGTCAGGGGTAAATTTAATTTTCGGCAATGGGAACAGAAGAATCAAAACCAGTGTCGAAGAAGTAAAGTCTCCGTTAAGGTGGGTTTGGAAAAAGATGGTCGAAATGGGCTTGGTACAACCAATCTTGAGAGACGTGAAAGAAGCCTCAAATGATCATTGTCTATACCATAGCGAAGGGAATCATCATATCCAAGACTGTCTAGAGTTCAAGGCTCTCATTCAGAGATTGATCGACAACAAAGAGTTAGAATTTTTCGAAGAAGGAAAAATGGAGGAGGCGGACATCTGCGCTTTGGAACAAGGAACCCCTAAGAATAATTATGGAGGTAATCTCTTGGTTGTCACTATCTCAGGACTGAGGAAATACGAAAGAGGTGAGAGTTCGGGAGCGAAGGTCACAATTCAAAAACCAGGACCTTTTCCTTATAATGATAACAAGAAAGTACCATGGAGGTATGATTGCGAAATAACAATCCAGGAAGACAATGCTTCAAAGACCACCTCAAAAGAGGTGAATGATGTAGGTTTCTTCACCAGAAGCGGGAGGCAATATGTTCCCAAGGAAACAGAAGATCCAAAAGGGAAAGCCTTGATAATTGAACCTGAGAAGGAAAAAGATGTTGAACCTGAAGCACCAATCAATGAGCCAGTTAAAGAGGAAGAGATGAAAGAATTCTTGAAATTACTAAAACATAATGAATACAGTGTCCTTGAACACCTCCGTAGACTGCCTGCCCATATATCAATATTTTCCATGTTGTTGAACTCAAAAGCACACCGAAATGCGCTACTAAAAGTGTTGAACGAAACTTTCGTTCCTAACGGCATTTCGGTGAACAAATTGGACAGGTTGGCGAACAATCTGAATGCTGATAACTTTATCTATTTTAATGATGATGAGATACCTTCAAGAGGTATGGGATCCACTAAAGCCCTGCACATTACTACTCGTTGCAAAGGCTATACGTTGCTAGGAGTCCTGATCGACAATGGATCCGCCTTAAATGTCCTCCCATTGGCCACTTTGAACAGGCTTCCAATAGACAGTTCTCATATGAAGGCTTGTAGCACCCTAGTTCGAGCTTTCGACGGTATTGAGAGACAAGTGATGGGAAAAATCAAAGTGTCGTTACTAGTAGGCCCAAACACATACGATGTAGACTTCCTGGTAATGGATATCAAACCTACATATAATTTTCTATTGGGAAGACCTTGGATCCATTAGGCTAGGCAGTTCCGTCCTCACTCTACCAGAAACTAAAGTTCATTTTTTATAGACGATTGGTCACCGTGAATGCCGAAGAAGACATCATAGCCAAAGGGAGTCAGATTCCCACTCCAAGACTATCTAAAGCCACAAAGACGGGAATCAAACTGACGATGGAAAGAGGAGCCCAGGTCGGTTGAGGATTAGGGAAATAACTACAAGGTAAGGTCAGTGCCCCGATTATAATCAATAAGCAAGACCATTTTAGCCTTAGATACAAGCCAAATGCCAAGTAGGGAATGAGCGAGATTGCGAATAAGCAAGAAAGGAGGAAAGCCCGTCTGAAAGGAGAAGAGGTCAATTGGGAACCTATGGCTTTTTCTCGCCTGTCTGAAACTTTTGTGTCAAGGGGATTCATCCACCCCAAATAGGTTAAGATAGGTGAAGAAGTTGAGCTGGAAAAATGTTAGAAGCTTTGGTTATTAATGTAGTGATTGAATGAGGGAATGAAGGAATATACCTAAGGGTAATCTGTCCTTATACCTCTGAAACTATTCTGAACAATTGGACTGTTGAAGAACTCCCTGCAGTGTTTAGGAGTGTTTCAGAGTAATGTCCATAACACACTTGTTACTCCTTTCCAATAGCAACAATGGTCTTTTTGTAAAGGGCATATGCTTATTGTCCTTATGTCAACGAAATAATACCTTTTGTGTGTATTATCTAGCCAACATCTTTATTTGTTTTCCTCTTTCATTCATACACTTATACTGTTGTCCATTTTTTCCATTTTTCTAAATTTCATTCATTTGTTTAAGTACACACCATTACTTCGTGTCAGGCCCCTTGATATCAACTTATCAAGCGACACTGAAACTAATTCGGACCTCATTTTTTAGAGAGATGTGTGTCTAGATAGAGCTCAAGACTTTGAAGAGGATCAAGATTGTGATCTATCTCCCGGTCTATTAAGAATGGTTGAGCAAGAGGAAAAACAAATCTTGCCTCACAAAGAGCCAGTAGAGATAGTGAACCTGGGAAATGAAAGTGAGAAGAAAGAAGTGAAGATTGGGACATGCATTACTGTGAAAACACAAAGTGATGTCATCAAGCTGCTCTTGGAATTCAGAGATATCTTCGCATGGTCTTACCAAGAAATGCCTGGGTTAAACACGGATGTGGTTGTACATAAACTTCCTATAAATGAAGGTTGCAAACCGGTCCAATAGAAACTTCAGAGAATGAGGCGTGATGTACTCCTGAAAATAAAAGAGAAGGTAAAGAAATAGTATGATGTGGGGCTTTTGCAGGAGTCAAATATTTGAGTGGGCGGCTAATATAGTCCATGTTCCGAAGAATGACGAAAATGTCTGAATGTGTGTTGATTATCGGGATCTAAACAAAGCCAACCTAAAAGATAACTTTCCGCTTCCTCACATTGACACCTTGGTCGACAATACAACAAAACATTCATTGTTCTCCTTTATGGACAGTTTTTCAGGTTACAGATAAAGATGTGTCCTGATGGTATGGACAAGACTATATTCGTGACTCTATGGGGAACCTTTTGTTACAAGGTAATGCCTTTTGGACTTAAAAATGTCGGGGCGACATACCAACGAGCCATGGTTGCTCTGTTCCATGATATGATGAACAAAGAAATTGAAGTGTATGTGATGACATGATTGCCAAGTCCCAAACGAAAGAAGAGCATGTCGCAATTTTGAGGAAATTATTCTCGAGACTGAGAAAATACCAGTTAAACCTGAATTCGGCCAAATGCACATTTGGAGTCATGTCAGGGAAGCTACTGGGTTTCATAGTCAATGAAAGAGGCATTGAAGTTGATCTAGATAAAGTTAAGGCCATTCAGGATCTACCACCCCCACGCACTCAGAAAAAAGTAAGAGGCTTCTTAGGAAGATTAAATTACATTGCTCGGTTCATTTCACAGTTAATCGTAAAATGTGATCCCATCTTTCATCTTCTCAAAAAGCATAACCAGCGGAATGGAATAATGAATGTCAATAAGCCTTTGACAAGATCAAACACTACTTGTCAAACGCTCGGGTTTTAATGTCGTCTATCCCAAATAAGCTATTGATTTCGTACTTAACTATCTTCGAGAATTTTATGGGATGTGTACTCGGACAACATGATGAGTCCGAAAAGAAAGAAAATGGCAATCTATTATCTTAGTAAGAAGTTTACAGAATGTGAAGCGAGATATTCGCTAATCGAGAAATTGTATTGTACCCTAGTTTGGAATACCAAGAGCTAAAGCAATACATGTTGTATCATACGACCTGGCCAATTTCAAAATTAGACCCTATTAAATACTTGATGGAGTCGACTACACTGACAGGAAGGATGGCCAGATGGCAAATTTTGTTATCTAAGTTTGATTTGGTTTATGTAAGCCAAAAAGCCGTGAAAGGGAGTGCAATAGCCGACTTTATAGCTAATCGAGCTCTAGAGGATTATGAACCACTAAACTTTGATTTACCAAATTTTTAGATTTCATCCGGACATTGATGGTGCAGTAGGACAAATTTTTTTCCCAGGCCTAGTTTCGCTGTTGATGGTGCGGCTAGACCAAATATTTTCTTTGGATCTAATCCTCACTTATAAAAAACAAAAAAGAAAGAAAAAATGGAAAATACAAAAAAAATACACAAAAACAAAAAATAAAAAAGAGGAAAAAAGAGAGAAAACCAAAAACTCTCTTCCGATCATGCCTCTCCGTCAGAGTGAAAGCCTGATCAAAACTTTCTCTAGATCAGGCCTCTTTCGTCAGAGTGGAAGCCTGATAAAAAAATCTCTCCAAATCACGCCTCTTTTGTTAAAGTAAAAGCCTGATCAAACTTTCTCCATATCATGTCACTTTGTCAGAGTTGTTGCGGATCAAACTTTCTTATTCAGATTATGCCTCTTTCATCAGAGTAGAAGTAGATCAAACTTTCTTCATTTGATCATGCCTCTTCGTCAGAGTTGCATCTTGACCAGCATCTTTCTCCAGATCATGCCACTACGTTAGAGTTGTTGCAAATTAAACTTTCTTATTTAGATTACGCCTCTTTCATCACAGTAGAAGCATATCAAACTTTCTTCATTTGATCATGCCTCTTCGTTAGAGTTGTAGCTTGATCAACATCTTTCTCCAGATCCTGCCACTGCGTCAGAGTTGTTGCGGATCAAACTTTCTTATTCAGATCATGCCTCTCCGTCAGAGTTGTAGCTTGATCAGCACATTCTCCAGATCATGCCTCCTTGTCAGAGTTGCAGCTTGATCAAAACTAACTCATGTTCTTGCCTCTTCGCCTATGTTGTAGCTAGGCCAAATTTACTAACTCCTAATCCTGCCTCTTCGTCAGTGTCGTAGCTGGATCAACCTTGCTAGCTATAGACCTTGCCTCTTCGTCAGATTATATCTGGGTCAAAATTTGTTGACTTTTTCTTCTCCTCGTAAATATTGTAAGAGAAAAAGAAAAAAAGGAAAAGAATAATGAATGAAAAAAAAGAAAAGGAAAAAGAAAAAAAAAGAAAAAAAAAAGAAAAAGAAAAGAAGAAGAAAAAATAAAAAAGAGAAGAAAGAAAAATTTCTTCAGATCTCGTCTCTTCAAACAGAGCCTTCATTCGATCCTGCCTCTTCGTCAGTGTTGCAGCTGGAACAACCATCTTCATTTGATCTAGTCTCTTCATCAGTGATGCAGTTGGATCAAACATCAAAGCCTTCATTCGATCCTGCCTCTTCAACAGTGTTGCAGTTGGATTAACCATCTTCATTCGATCTAGTCTATTCGTCAGTGTTGCAGCTGGATCAAACATCAGCGCCTTCATTCGATCCTGCCTCTTCGTCAGTGTTGCAGCTGGATCAACCATCTTCCTTTGATCTTGTCTCTCTATCAGTGTTGCAGCAGGGTCAAGTTTTGCAGACCTTGCCTCCTCGTCAGTGTTGCAGCTAGGTCAAATTTTCTCAAGGTATTACATCATCGTCAGAGTCATAGCAAGCTGAACTCATTTTGCTTCCCTAACGAATCACCATAGTTCAAAGATTTTATCTCTCCAACGGATCACTCCATTTTGAAGATTTTGCCTACAAGAGCGTCTGAGCAGATCAAGTGAAGCGAAAGAAGAAGAGCCATGCCAAGAAGGAAGAAGCCTAACCAGACCAGATAAAATGGGTTCCTCTTTGTCTTTGCTTCATTGCCGTTATACAACAATGGGCAAAGAGGGGCAGCTGTAGTAACCCATTTTATACGAGCCTTAAAACCCATTCCATATATATTACAAGCCCAATACTAAACCATCCCATTAACCCATTATATTATAAACCAAATACACCCATTAAACTTAACCAAATACCATTACAACAAATAGCCTAGTATCCAATTTTAAAACCGTGCCCAATTACAACCCGACCCATTACCAAAAACCCTAATCAAAATATGAACTAATCTAACCCTAACTCTAAGCCTCCAGCCGCAGCCACCACTGTCAAGCCGCCGCCGCCCATTCAAGTCGTGCCACTCATCCAAAGCCACTGTCGACACCCATAAAAACTCTAAAAGTTTTCCTAATTCTAGATAAGTATCCCCGGTCAAATCCGCCGCCCTAACTCGACCCTAAATCCCTACGTCCTTATCTGGACTGTCTCCACCGCCTAAACTCGGCCACCATGAGCTTCCACATGCCCTTACTTTCCACCTCACCCCAGATTTGAAGCCCTATAAAAAAGGGGTAAATCGGCAAAAAGAAGGAGATTAGAGAGAGAGACCATTTAGAAACGGAAAAACCGAATCAAAAGAAGAAAAAATCAGAAACAACTACTCAGATCTAAGAAAATAGGAGAAGACTTAGGAAAAATAGACCTCAGATCCGCATTCTAGACCCAAAACTGAGCCTAGATACCTGTTTGCATGCATCCTGGCCACCGCTCGCGACGGTTCTCTGTCGCCAGCGAGCAGCGGTGCACAGCGGTTGACCGGGCGGCTTTGGGTTTCGGCTGAGAGTGAGAGCAGAGAGTTGAGAGAGTTCTATGCAAAAAATTTTGAGTTATAAGATGAAATGGATTTTTTGGCTCAAACATGGTATTTGTATGATTTGTAAAACGACGTCGTTTTGGCAAATGGTGTACCTACACTCGGACCCGACCCGGAGGGAGGATCCACACGTTTTTGCTTAATGGGATAATTGCGCTTTTGGTCCTTCGACTTCTGTATCCTTGCAATATGGCCTTTCGGTTCTTACTTTATTTCATTTCAGTCACCTTTTTAATTTCTATTTTTTATTATTATTATTATTATTATTATTATTATTATTATTATTATTATGTTATTGTTATTATATTACTATATAGATGTATTATTATTATTTACCATTGTTATGATTCTATATTGTTTATATGATATATTCTACTAATTATTATTATTATTGCTATCAATATTGTCATTTACTTATTATTAAAATATATATACTAATAGAATTTTAAATGACCTTTTTATTAGGGATCATCGTGAAAAACGTACCCCGGACGTAGGGGTGCCGCTTTCCGTTAGTCTCTATTACGAAACATTATTTTTTAATTATAAGTATAGATTATAAATTTCCAAGTAATTTTCCTTTATTCGAGAATCTAACGGAAATTATGCCCCGGGCGTTGGGGGTGTAAATTTCCTTTATATAAAGAAATTTTCTTTTAAATGCTTTAAGGGATCACAATTTTTAAATTAAATCTGAATTCATAATTTCTGTCACTAAAACAAATTGTAATCGTCTAGGTACCAATTTTGGGTGTTGTGGGGTGCTCACCCTTCCTCACACGTAACTGACTCCCGAACCTACTTTCTAGTTTTGTAGACCAAAACTCGCTGTTTTAATAAAAAACGACAAAAACAAGTTTATTAAAATAACCGGATTTTCAGGTGATCCAATCTCACCTAAAATAAATTAAAAAAAAAAGATTAGAGTTGTTACAAATGTAATTCTAAACACACCCTGAGTTGAACTTGCAGCCTCATAAAGAGTGATATATATTGGAATTGGAGGAGCCACATCCCACAAGCATGAGCATGACATAAAACCAACACAGTAGAATATATATAAGTAGTACAAGCAGCAATGGTTTAGATTACAGTTATCTATTTTATATATAACGTTTGTTGCCACATAAGCAACTATTTCCACCATGTATATAAATAAAAGCTAGTAACCTACAGAATAATGGGGGAACTAAGCAGCCTCAGCAAAACCAATTTCGAGATTACCGTAGTCGAAAACAGTGTGGTATACCCCCATGAATACATCTCCGAGAATCCTGCAAATATGCATGCATCTATCTAAATAATCTCATCCTCCATATGTACATATAGATATATAGAGAAAATTAAGAAACGGAAAGAGTGCACGGTTTGCAGTATTACTAAATACTTACCATAGAGGACCTCTTGGTGGAGGCACATCCAAAGCCGTGAATCCACTCACACACACGGTGGCAATACCTTCCCCCGCCCTCACAACATACTGCAAAGTCAATAATAATTCAATCTTTAAAGCCAGTCTCCTGATTGCAATTACAAAGAGGAGCAAAATTTAACCTGGTGCGGAGTGAGCGTAAAAGGCTTGTCAGCAATTGTGAATGTAATATCCGGCATCGATGAAATTCTAGCGCAGTCGATAACTGACTCTCCCATTGGACTTGGCAGGCTCTTGCACATCTGTTATTGTTAACACATTCACATGGATTAATTTGCCTACTTCTCCAATAAATTAGGACAGGTTTGAAAATGTGAGCTACCTCATTCACGTAGTTGAGGACTCTGTCTTTGGTCTGCTTTTGTTTAAGCTGATTCTGAATCCAAATAACAGTCATCTGACAGGCAGTGCACAGAACTTTGTCCCCAACTGACAACTCCTCCTCCTCCATGTTTTCCTTCTCAACCACTGTTTTAATTTCACTGCTTCTCACAACATGAACCTCAGTTAACACAAGGCAAGCTTCTCAAGTGCAGTGGATTGCTAAAGCTTATCAATATCAATACTATGTATAAAACAAGAATGTTAAATCATCCAATGTTTTAAGCCTGATACCAATAACCAATATCATAAAATTATGTCATCTTAACTATGGTATTAGAATGAACTATTTTGACATAAATGTCATAGAAAGCTCCTTTACACGGTTGGACTCGTTGGACAGTGATGATAGTCAGAAGTGTAAGAAGTAAAGAGAGAAAGAGGAACCTCATATCGCGACTCTTATTGAAAAGACATAAGCCGATCTGCGTACAGGCTGTGTCCGGTTGTACCTGCAAAATAGAAATGAATACTACCATTGTATCTGTATAACTATAATTGAAACTCAGCACAGCAGGTAATTAAGTAGGTAGAGATTGAAAACACGACGAAAGCAAGCAATAACAGCAAATAAGCGCACCCCAGATACTAAGAGCTGCCATATTAGATCCCCATATTGAGAGACAACTTCTTTACATTCAACACTGACCACTCCTTCAGCTCCAATAGCGTGATTGATTTCAGTAACAACTGCCTGAACTCACCATATATTATTAGTTGAACATTAAAACCAAACGCCAAGTATACATATGTAAAGAAAGAGATCCTACTGTGGGGCCAGCAAGCAAGGATGTTCCAGAATCCACAATAGCAGCACAACCTCCCACACAAACGCCTGAGGTACTGAGGATCATTTGTTAGATTCACATCTTTGTTGTTAAGAATTCCAAACCAAGCATTCTAACTATATTACATCACCTGTGGAATGGTTCCCAATAAGAAAGTCCCCCATGTCAAACTGAAAAATAATTTGGAGACATTAAGGTATAAGTTTCCTTCCAAAGAAATTCTCAAGTTTGGCAATGGCAGGATAATTATGCAAAATTAGCCATTAGTGACTCTCCACTCACCTGCCAATACCCTTTTTTAGTAATAGGAACGTAAGTATGCTTGCCCTTATAGTGCATAGGGTCAACACCGCCAAAAACAATTTCACCTCCATATGTGGCCGATGGATCCCTGTTAAGCCAGAATGAAAACACATCCTCTCTGACAACAGCTTGGTTCAACATATTGTACCTGTATGTATTCTTGACATGCTTTATTCAGTGTATCTCACAACAACAATGGAAGTAAAATCAAAATTTAATTAAGAAAATTGTGTAGATGATTTAGTTCACAAAAACAACTCCAGCATACCACACAGGAGTAGCATTCCCCACTGATATCTCCTGGAATCCAAGTCCAAGGATTCCATCAAACTTTGCCAACATAAAAGTAGGGAAACTTCCTTCTCGGGTAGCCTCAATGAAAACCTCAAGATTGAGAGAAGAAATTTAGTAAACAAATAGAAAGAGCTAATTTTCCTCATAAAGGAACTCAAAAACAGATAAAACCCACTTGATCCTTAACAACAAGACCACCAACTTCAACGTTATCTTGACTGAAGAAACCAGATATTGATCCAGATCCATAGTTTATTTCACACGGTTTTCCTGAATCACACACCAAAGTAAGACAAGTTATATACATAAATTTGGAGTCCAAGACCAAGATGATTGCAGAATAAAGTGTTTTTCTTTATAAGTTCCAACAACAAGCATCTTGCACCCATGATCAAGATGAAACAGAAAAATTACCAATCTTGGTGTATGTACTGGATCAGCTAGACTTATACTTGGAGTGGAAATAGCAAGCAATCTGCAAATAAATACAAAATGCAGGTAAGATTGGTAATGCTAGCATAGACAGTTGTACAATTGAGAAGAAACTTACAGAGAAGTAGCACTTGGAAGAAGGAACCCAGAGATTGGAACTGCCAGTGTCAAATATGACAGTGAAGTTTTGTGGAGGTGAGCCAATGCCTATTACTCCATAATATTGGGCATCCATGTAGTTTTTTAGAGGTATTACCTCTCCGTCTGAACTTGCAAAGTTATGAAGTATACCCCTTGCAATTCTGGTAGCCTTAATACCATTAAGATCCAATCTTTGCTTCTTCAAAGTAACCCGGGATAGGGCAACAGAGTCAGAGGGAGAGGGGAGAAGTAAGGTTGTAAAGACCCACAAACACAAAGTCACTTGAACAAGTTTGTGCGCCATGTTTACAGAAACACCTGAGACATTACATAGAGAGATGAGAGCCAAAAACAAGGAGCTAAGCAGGGTATGCATATATAGAGTTGCATGCAATGCAGATATATACATTCATATATAAGAGAAAACAAACTCGACTATTTAGTTCGCGATGAAACTGTTACAAACATAGAGATGACTTCAAAAACTGAATTATGGAAAAAGACATTAGTTTTGTAGTTAACATATTAGCTTATGGATGATAATTCAGGTTGAGCATGTATATTAACGTAGATAATTATGGAAAGAGACAGTTGTTGTCAAAAACTAAACAAAGACACACGCACACAGACCCTTGTTCTTATGATATAAAGCAATTTAGCCTTTCTTAAAATTTAATTCTAGCTCTATCCCTGCATACACGACATCTTTTCTCACATCGCGGAGTCCCAGGAAGTAACAATATACAATTATATTACCTTTGGTAAGAAAAGCTTTAAAGATGGTAGCTGCTGTGGGCAGATATTCCTAGCTTCAAAACAGTAAGCAAGTGCGTATCTTTAGACTTTGAGGAGTGAGTAGTCGAAGACTATGCATTGCATGCTCCTCTAACTACATCGAGAAATGATGAATCCGACCAAGCCCCAAACTAGGCGAGTGAGAAGTGACCCTTCAATCTTATCTAGGAGTAGCCAAGTGTCACTGTTGGGACTTGCTTTTT